>APFE031335308.1:110168-130340 GCA_000404065.3 Pinus taeda
TCATTGATCAGTTTGTGTATCCAGTCACATGCCTCTTAAAGAGGACCCCTCCTATCAGATTGTCCAAGGATATGCAGACAATCTTGCAGCTATCCAGGAGTTACAAAATTGGTGATTGGTACTTATACCAAAATCACACTGTGATCAGAATTTATGGTTGTGAGCTCTGTCCCTACAGGCTCCCAAAATATGTGCCTATGAGGCTATTTGCCCTGGAGTACTACAGACAGCTTATAAACTCTGATCTAACACACTTTCACAGTGCCAAGAAGAAATCCAACCTAAAGTTTAGGGACCACCTAGGCCCATTTGTCATGAACAAAAAAGATGGTTGGCAAGAAGCTGATCAAATACTAGGACAACAGCTCAAACTCAAGAGAAGCTTCAGGTGGGTCCCTTATGACCCTGAAGGTTTTATCAGTGCCAGGAGGGTCAAATATAGGCTGCTAGCCTATAAGCATTGCCCAATCCCCCAAATACAACACTTTGCTAATCAAGATGAATGGGTGCCTGAATCAATAGTAGAGGAATTGACTCAGGGAGAAATAATGGAGCAGACTGTAAAGGACTTGGAAAAAACTCTTCACTTAGACTCTTGTCAATAGGTCTTGTTCAAGCAACTAGTCCAAGCAGGATAAGGCACCTCTACTGCTCCAGCTGCACAGGACACCCAACAAGCTCCAGCAACAACAACCACAAAAAAGGGAAAGGAGAAGATAGATGAACAACAAGAGGTAGAGACAGGGCAGCCTAGTACATCAAAGGACCATCAATTAGAACAGACCCCTCCACAGCAAACTAAACAAACTCAAAACCCAGTTTTACAGACTCCTCTCAATGACGAGAGAGGGAAAAAGAGAGACAGAGAGGAGATCACACCTCCAACAGGGTCATCACAGCAACCAGAGGCCAAGAGGCCGAGGGTAGACCCTGAAGCAGAAGAAGGAGACATAAGGGAAGAACTGGCAGAAAGCCACAACAAAGAAAGGCAAACAAGCCAACAGACTGCCACTAGCTCATTTCAGCTAGAACAGGCCCAGTAGCATACCATAGAGGTGTCCTCCTCTAGACAACAGGGCAAAAAACTAGCTACAGTCAAAGAAGGCTTCAAAGAGATCAAGGCACAAAATGAGTTGTTAAGGGTGCAGCTCTATGAGCAATTCCTGAATACAACCCCATCCAAAAAGCAAAGATTAATGGCTACCCATGATCTGAAGGAAGAAAAGATGATCTTCACTCATCTGAAGCCTAAATTCCCACATCCAAAGACCACAGCAGATTACTATAGGACAAACCTGGAGGTCTTTTCTAAAGACATACACCCCATGGATCAGATTGAGCTGCACAAACAGACTGGGGAGATGGTGTATGCAACACTTGCTGACAGGGCAATGCTGGCGCATCAGCTAAAGGAAGCCTTGAAAAACACAAACAGGCAGCTTGATTTTGAAAGGCTGTCCTCCTCTACAAAAGACAACAGAAAAAAGACTTTGGAGGACATAATTATAGATTTGGGACATGACCCAAAGGACCCAAAGGGTGTTAGAGCCTTTATGAAGAAGAAAGAAGATGATATTGCTGCACTGAGAAGACAGGAAAAATTGCCTCCTACCATTCATCCTGAAACAGCAGAGCTTGTGCAAGAAAAGCAGGTGGATAATGCTATGGAGCGGCTTCTGGTTATGAACCAAAGGCTACTACAAATGGAGGTAGAATTAGAGAAAGCTCTGCAGGACAAGCAAGGGGAGTCAGCCTCCCATCCCCCTTAAACTTCAACAAATCTTGAACTTGCTCCTCCAACACAAGCAGCAGCAGCCCCTCCTACTATTCCAGCACCTACTACAACTACATCAGCAATAGGAGCAACAGTAGAAGCAACAGCAGTAGCAGAATCCAGCATGGGCATGGAGGAGTTGATGAAGGCTGTTAAAGAGCTGGAAACTCAAGTCACTGAAATAAATATTGCCAAGGAAAAAGTGGCCAAGCTGGAGGCTAGTTATGACAAATCAAAGATGACAGTGGCAAAAAAGCAAAGAGAAATAAAGGCCTTGGAGGCCAAAGTGAAAACTCTGGAAAAGGAGTTGATGCTAGGTAAAACCCTAGCAGAAATAAGAGATTATTTGGGCCAAAATTGGCCAACTTAGGACCAATGGAGGTCCATTCAGGCAATTTTTGAACAGGTTGAGCTAATAGATGTAGCTCATGTGGAGATTCAGAGAGCCAGGACAACCCTGGGAATAATGCCTGAGCAGGCCACCAAAATGATTCATTTCCTCAATAACCGCACTAGAGAGAAACTGGCTGCTCTACAAATAAGCAGCAGAACAGATACAATCCTCACAGCCAAAAAGGTATTGACCTTAAGGAATTTTACTCAGACATTGGAGAGGAAGTGTCAGGAGATGAAGGCAAAGATAGATGAATTTAGAGCTAAAATGGCTATTCTATAGGATAAAGGACTCCCAAGCCTAGTGACTGGCACAGGAAGTTGCTGTCATATATTCAGTATATGACAAGGATCAAGAATTATGTTGAAAACCATATCACTGCATCCAGCAGCTCCACAGAAGAAGCAGGGCCTCCCTCTGGGCAATCCCTCTATGACAAGCTGGAAAATTTGTTCTTTATTGAACATGAAATAAATCATATGTTCGAAGTCCCTCCAAACTTTTATAAACATACAGAGGCAGATGAAACAGTGGTAAAAATAAGGACGCATCAGCTACCCCCAGCTGATTGGTGGCAAGCAATGCTGGAGATTTTGCCCAGATAATTCCACTTTGATTTTTGCCTTTTTTGGAGAAAATTCAGAGTTTACAGGTCAGCAGACAGGTCAGTAGACAGATCAGTAGGCATATCAGCATACAGGTACATCAAGTGGTTGTACGGGTGACTCAGCAATGCACCCAGACAACAGGCTAAATTAACGTGGAGTTAAAGGCACAGCTACAGCCTACTTTCCACAGCCATAAAGTCAAATCTGTCTGACAGAAAAATATCGGCTACCTCAGCATTAAAAGCTATATTTATGTTGCCATTTACTTTTTGTAAGAGAGTTGGTGGTGCAATTTATTGCACAATAACTCTCTACTGAGATATTTTATACCCTATTTTGTATATATATCCCCTCAGGTAATGCATTGAGGGTCGGTTGTAGTGTAATTCTTTCTGAAGAGCTCTATTGTATTCTGGAGACTTTTTGATAATAAAAATTGCTGATGGAGATTTCTGGTTCCAACGCTATCTGAAGATGGATATGTAAAGCTCTGTTTTGTTGCATAATTTCTGTGTCATTTGCTGAATCAATAAGTTTTTCTTAACTGTGTATGTGTTTCCTGTGTATTCCGTAACTCTTATGTTTTCATAATCTTAGTAAGTAGAGAAAAATAATAGCCTAGGACTTGTTTCAAACACCCCATGCTCAATCTTTATTTCTAAACATTTTTTCTTCTGGATTAGCCATAGATATGAATTCTTAATTGCTCATGTCTGAACTTATCCTGTCATGGTGAATACTGTTTAAGAATTCTTAACTGCTCTTAAGCAATACCTTCATGTTTCTTCATTTAGCATAGTGAAAGATTCTTAACTGTCTTTCACTCACTAATTCCATAATTTCATCAAGAAATCTGATAAATTGTCTCACATATGCCTAACTTGCTCTACAGAGACACTCTGTTTTCATAAACCCGCTTTCACAAGCACAAATACCTCAACTCCATTGCCCAATGGGACAAACTGTCCTGTAATCTGTATCTCAGTTCTATTTGAATTCACCAACCCACCAAATTCAAACAAACAGTGCTCCATAACTAGCCTAAAACATTCATCCACAAAACTAAACTATAAAGAGATAGCCCTCTCTGGTTGCAGGTAGGCTAGGACCTGTAGCCAAAAGATTGGTCAGTGGTTACCTCGGCCATATTCTCTTTAGGAAGCAGGGAAAAACCTGAGTGATAACAGCTCCCTTCCAGGAGAAGCTAGAGAATGAGAGAAGGTTGTAGCCTTCTGTAGGTAGAAGCTTGTGTACTGGTATAAGATTGCACTAGTACAAAAATATTGTAAAAAGAAGTTTCTTATTAAAAGAAGATAGAGATAAATTGCAGCAGTTTGTTTTCACCCACATTGTGTTTCCACCGTACATCATGGTGTTCATGTGTGCTTCTTGTGTGTGATGATCTATTCTGTTTTACTGCACATGTTTACTGTTCATATGGTTAATGAAGTTCTGATGCACTAATTAAAGATCAACATATAATGGATTAACTGAATCATAAGTTTACTGGATATATGCTAGTTGCATTAGACACAGTTGCGTGTACACGCGGGTTCCCTTAACTGAAGTAGCGTATATGAATCTAAGTATGGAAATGAAAAAGTTATTGATTTGATAATACTGATTCACCCTCCCCCCAGTATTATTTTCAACAATTGGTATTAGAGTAGGTCCTTTGGTAGAAGCTTGATCGCTTGAACGAGAGAAGAAAGCACCTTAGAAGAAGAAGACATCTCAGAGGAACTATGATAGTGTGAGAATTGATTGGGGAATATGTTGAAGCAAAACTTCAGATTCAGAATCACATCAAAATGAAGATGAAAAAGAAAAATAACTACTAGGTATGAATTTGTTATCCTTTGGTGATACATTTCTCCATCCATTTGAAGATGATGAAAGTGATAGCGAGACAACTGAATTTGCTCTTATGGGTGAGAAAGAAAGATATCAAATAAAGGAAAAATTTAAAAGGCTTACAGACAAAATTAGAGATCAACAAGATCTATTGGACAAAAGGGAATGTGCCTCCAGAGAGGAAGCTACCAAACTAAAAGCTTAACTAGAGTAAGGAAACAAAGTAAGGAAGCTATTGAAGGAAAAGGAAGATCAATGTCAAAAGTTGCAGGATGAAGTGGCATCATTAAGAAATGATGCAAATGAAAGGGGCACTACAATCAAGAAACTAAGAGATAGATCCCATTACTGTGAAAGCCTTGAAGCTGAGATCCTCTTGCTAAAAGAAAATATTGAAGAATCAAATAAGTAGAATAAAGATCTACTGCAAGCTCTTGAAAAACAAGAAAACAAAGTTCTTGAATTAAGAAATTAGTTGGAAGAAGGAGGAAAATCTGAAGGAATCATGAAGAAGTTGTACCTTAAAAAGGAAGAGCAACATCAGGTTGAGGTAAATATTCTAAAAGATAAATTAGAAGAAGAGGATAAGCTCTTACGATTTCAAGATAGTACTAAGATCTTGGATGATATAATTAGTAGTCAAAGATCTCTTGGTATCAAAATTGGTCTTGGTTTTCATGAATTTGTTAAAGGTGAATCTAGTTCACAAAGTAAAACAAGGGACTCTAATGCACAATTTGAAATACTCAACAAGGAGATGAGAGATCAATCCCATCAACAACCAAGGAAAGAAATTCTTCAAAGAAAATCTTTTACTCCTAACTATGGAAGTGATAGTTAGTCATTCCCTCAATTGAATAATGTTGAATGTTATGTATGACATAATTTTGGACATGTTGCAGCCAGATGCAGAAGAAGAATGGTTCAAGACCATCACACAAAAGGATCATCACATTCTAGGTTCTTTAATGGATATTGTTTTTCTTGCAACATGTTTGGTCACAAAGCCATTGACTGCTATAGAAATAATATGAAACATATGAGATGTTATGCATGTAACAAGTTATGACATATAGCAAAGGAATGCAAGAACAAAGTGTGGGCACCATACCAAAAGGAGAAGATATCATCACACTTGAAGATATGGAAGAAGAAGGAAGTACAGTTACAAAGATGTGGCACAACATAATGTACAGACATAACAGACTCAGAGGCAACTGAAAGTGTGAAACTTCAGTCTTCTAAATCTCATATATGCAAGTTTCATGAAGACAAGTCTCGTATATAAACGAGTTAGTCACTACATAGTTGCGTATATGTTAGTTTGAGGAAAAGCAATGGGACAAGCTTAGGAAAAAGGGTCTGATATGATTCAGTCCATTATTTTCTCTGTTTGATAATGGTTACATTATGTTGATGATGTGTGGAAATGTCTTGATACTCATAAGATGTTTAGGAGTGTTTTTTACCCTAACTTGATGATGATAATGCCTTGATACTTCTTGCTGATATATGCATGATCATATCAGACAGTAAGCAGATGGCACAGGTTCAGGGGGAGCTTATGCTTTGAATAATGCATTGTTGGCATTGTGGTTAGAAGTCCTTGGTGATGATGCTTATATGGCTAAATGATACCCTTGCTATGATATGGTTATGAGTTGTCCATGACAAAATCTCATATGATTCTTCGCATTACATAGTTGGTGTTTAGATCAGATTTGTGGTTGATTCTCTAACGATGCATATATGGTAATATTCATAAGGATAAGGAGAAGTAAAAATATTGAATACACAACTACATTACTTGATGATGAGTCACTCATGTGTTGCTGTCGTCATATGCATAAAGATCATATAATACAGTTATGATGCAGGATTCCTATAGTTCGTGGCTCTCACATGATTGAGGATTGTTGTTGTTGATGATATCAAGAAGTCTTGACAAAAGAACTTGAGCTCAAGGTTTGCTAGATACATAGTGATATATATAGTATGTTAGATACATGAAGTTGCATTGTTGGTTTAGTTATTGTAGATCACATGAAGACATAACTATTTGAAGACATGAGGATGATGAGTTCTTACCTATATAATGATAGGTTGATACTCACATATGTTGATCAATGCTTATCAATTGTGGGATGCTCCCAAGTAACGATACTTGGTTGATTATGACAATGCTCAAGAACAAGAGGATGAATTGATGCAGACATACCTTGTCATAGGTTGATGTTATCTACAGATTGCTGGTTTGGATGTTATTGGTAGATGCTTATGGAGCATATCATACATTGTGTATGATAGTTGCTGGTGATTATCATGGTCTTGTTTAGAATTTCATGTGTATCATTCATGTAAAGGTCATATCAAGATCCATGACATAATAATTTGTCTCTGTCTATTGTAGTCATGTATTGAATCCTTTTTTGGTCATATGATGTAATTTCTACCCCCACTATGCCCGGGATGGATGATGTAATGTTCTTGTTTTACCACGTATAAGCTATTAGTATATCCCCACTTAGTTGGGTGGATGAGTCAAGTGTATCCACACTTGATTGGGAAATTGATGTATGTATGAGTCATTGGTGATAGGAAGGTCATACTCACTTGGTAGAGTTGTACAGTCGTGTTATTCTCTTGAAAAATATTTTTGCAGACTCGGCATGTGCTCAGGGGAGCATGGATGGATTGGTACATCTTGGCATGAACAAAAGGGGAGCTCAATCAAAGATTTCAACATTTACTCAGAGGGACTATGGACAACAGAATATATATAAAGGGAGAGAACATCTTGGTTCACCCTTTGCCCTTGATGAGAAAGTGGGAGAGTGACTTGGTGTTGTTGCCATCAAGTCCAAAGGGGGAGATTGGTGGCATTATGATGAATGTATTGTACTTGATGGAAACCCTCTTGTAACAGAACAACTCACTTATACATGGTAACTAGATGAATCTTCACAAGAGCTATTAGATGTGACATTAATACATGGTAGTTGTGTTAACAGATGTGATGCAGGGTAGTTCAAAGGAAATGACAGTTCAGAGTGTAGCAAGTTAACATTATGATATAGGTGTTGTCCTTGATGATAAAGATCAGAGTATTATAAGTTAACAGTATTGAATCATAGTTCAGGTTCACAGAATGAAATAAAAAGAGTTATACGCAGGTTTATCTTAACCAAGCTGCGTATATACGCAGGTTCATTGAGTAGAAGACACATATGTGTATACATGCACTTTCACACACGGAAAAGCATGTACATTTCTAAAACTAAGTTTTTGGGTCCATGGTATTTGGACTATGGTATTTTGGTATTGGTCCATGGTATTTGGTCCGAGGTATTGACCCCAAGTATTTAGACCAAGGTATTGGTTCTAAGTGGTTTTGGACCATGATATTGAGTAAGGCGTAAGACTATAAAAGGAGGAGAAGAACATTAGGCAAAGGCACTAAGAAAGTCTCAAATATTTGATGTAGTGTGAGATCTAGTATGCAGGTTATGGGTTCATGATGCTTTACTTGATCTGAGCCAAGGAGGAATCTCAGCGGTTGATGGAGGACAAGATCTAATAATGGATCAAGATCATATGGCTTGGAATGAATCATCTCTATATGGTTTTATCATGCTTATTCTAGATCTATATACTGACGCATGTAATGTTCTGTAAATATTATGATCTAGTTATAACTCAAGTTTGGAATAGCTACAAATCATGAATGAATATTTACAGATGTATACGCTAGTTGACTATGATAAAAGCATGTACATACACAGGTTAGATACATCTAAATAGCGTATACCATATAAACTATGATGTTTGAAGTCACAGGTGGTTCTAGTTGTTGATGCAAAGTTTTGAGTTCTGGTGACTATTTACTGGTGTCAGTATTTTGCATATTCTGATTGGTTGACTATGTTTAGCTTCAGTGTTGATGGATGAGATCTAATAATGGATCAGGATCATAATGACTTATCTTTATGTGATCTGATGGACTACATCCAGCTGCTAACACATGTATTAATCTTGTATATGTAATGATCTGGGTATGTCTGAAGTCAGGAAGTGCAACGAAGTTATAAGTAAGCATTTTATAACATTATACACTGGTTCGCTTTGGTGAAGTTGCGTATGCACGCTGGTTTGACTCTTCGAAGTAGTGTATTCACTCCGATGCAAGATTTCTGATGATACAGTTGGCTCTGAATATTGTTGTAGAGTTATGTGTTCTAATATGTGTTTTGGTGGCTGCATTTGTTGATAGGGTTTCAGTGATTTAGTATTGGGTGATTCGGAGATTGATAATTCAAGTGGTTATTGATTTTGTGCTTCAATGATATTTATGGGTCTAGTATGAAAATTGGATGGAACATGGCCTTCCGATTATGGTGTTGTTCTTCAGGAGTATCCAGTACGAAAATTTATGAAACGTGGTCCCTGGAGGAAGAAAAAGAAGGTTGTAGCCTTTTGTAGGTTAGCACCTACGCACTAGTACATCAACTAGTACAAGAGCTAAGGGGATTGTAGCTCCCTTCCAGGAGAAGCTGGAGAATGGGAGAAGGTTGTAGCCTTCTACAACTAGAAGCTTGCGTACTGGTATAAGACTGCACTAGTACAGAAATATTGTTAAAGAAGTTTCTTATTAAGAGAAGATAGAGATGAATTGCAACAGGTGGTTTTCACCACATTCGGTTCCCACCTTACATCATGGTGTTCATGTGTGCTTCTTATGTGTGATGATTTGTTCTGTTTTACTCCACCTATTTAATGTTCATATGGTTAATGAAGTTCTGATGCACTAATTAAAGATCAAAATTTAATGGATTAATTGAATCATAAGTTTAATGGATATATGTTAGTTTCATTAGACACAGTTGCGTGTACATGCGGGTTCCCTTAACTAAAGTAGCGTATATGAATCTAAGTATGGAAATGAAAAAGTTATTTATTTGATAATATTAATTCAGCCCCCCTCTTAGTATTATTTCCAACATTATGTTAGGATGAAATGTAAATGTGTGATGGTGTATGATATATGAATATGAAATGATGTCCCTTCCCCTCAATTAAAGATATGAAAATGTGAAAGAGGAAGTGAGGAATTTCCCAAAGTTATAATTTTAGTATTTTAAGGAATTGCACGACTAAAAATTAGAAAACTACATACCTTCACTTAACTTCAATGTCCATGAGCCATGGAAACTGAAGAGTGTGGCTACTTCTGGATCATGGAATGAAATGTAGAATTCATTTTCTTCTTGGTTTCATAAATGGTGGATGAGGTTGTGAAGTGGATTCTTTATTTCTGCTGCTAAATATGTTGTATCTACTACAAAATTCTGAAATGATATACTCTTCAATCACTATAAAACCGATGGTACAACACTAGTCATGCGAATAAATGTGTCGGTCTCGAGCATGAAGAGAGGTCATTGGATTACCGACCATTGACGAATGTCGCTAACCAATGTGAGGAAAACTCGCCATTAATGTAAACGAGTGCCAAGGTACCTAAGTACATCTTGTGAAGGGCAAATAATTGAGTCGATGTTGATCCACTTGCAAGATCTAACGATAAAGGTACATTGATGTATTCCCTTGATTGTCAGCATGAGAAGTTGTCATTAATGCATAGAAGCCTCAAGGTACTAATAATGACTCTAGCCCTAAACCTAGATAATGTGTCGATGTCAATAGGCCAAGGCTTTTTAAAAGAAAGGCCTTCAGGAATCCTCCATCATCTAACACAAGCATGAAACAATGATTTTGAAGGACTATGAATGGAAAATTTTGTAGTGGATCAAGGTTTATTTAACGAAAAGGAAAATGACAAGTGAATGGAAAGTAAAATGACAAGTCAGCATGTAAGAGAGCTGAATATCTTTATGAAAATGGGTTATGAGTTAGTGAAACCAAGGTAGGAAAATATAGTCTCTATGAATAAAAAATGGGTAGTGAAGGAAAATGAGATGAGAATTTTATTGACTGACTAAATGAAATGCAAGTCGACTGCAAAGGAAATGAGATGAAGGTTTTATTGACTAAAGGAGTATGGATGGAATGGAAAACCTAACATCTGAAAGGCTTGCAACTGTTGGATTTGATATGCATTACCATGTGCTCATGCATTGACATTTCATCTCTATTGCTTCTCTGATCATCGTCTTGTGAAATAAATGTGGTCTTTGAGAGACACTATTTGCTTATGGTCATCTATTCTTCCTCCTAGAACCTGCAAAAACTAGTACTTCTTCTCCAATGGATTGTAAGGTTATCAAAATAGAGAGGTGATCAATCTCTTTGTTAAATGAAATTTACATAAAAAAATAAGAATCAGTACTATTAAACAAGTTCATGAAAGAAAACCAAAAGAGTTTATACCCATGTCAGAAGTAATGCCTTAATTTACCTGTTGTTTCTTTTCATCAGTTTCCTCATTCTTTACTATTTCAAAATATGCTAATATCTTCCTCATTTATAGAAATCATCAAGATCTTTCCAATGAATATTGAATCATCGAATTCTAATGTCCTATGAGAAAGTTAGACTGTTTTGAATTTTTTATGAAATAGTGAAAATTGTCATGTAAAATGTGGCATGGGAACATGATGCTACAATAAAAGATGATGTAAGCAGATGAAATGGCATGTTGATCATGAATTTCTAGTTAGAATGCACTATTTGACAAATAAATAATTGAGTTAAACGCAAAGTTGCAAAATTGTTGATTAGTTGTAGAATCATTGTTCAACTACAGAATGTGCAGAGTTTCTGTAGCTAAAATCCTGAACAAACAACACAAGTCAGTAAATAACCAAAAATGAATTCAAAGAGCAAGAAACACTTTTACCATGAACATAAAGACCACTTTTAACTTGGACCACAAACAAATTAACTAGTATCTATCCCTTCAAGATCACATCATAATATCAAAAGTCGTTCAACTTGTAGAAGCAATTTTATCGACTTAGATTTTTTGCCTTTGTGGTTTACTCGAGCCAAACTCTAGTGATAATTGCAATGCCTCATGGACATGAATCCACTCCAGCATTAAGAACCACAGTAGCCTTCAATGGAACCAAATGCATGAACCAACACATATATAATTAGATTATTCAACCAAGCTGATGTTCTTCAATATAATGGTTCAATGCATATACATGGTTTGAATGCTTGAAAAGGTACATCACGTAATTCAAAGCCAATTCAACACCAAAGTGCACATTTAAGGGTTCAATGAACAAGTTTGAGTGCATTTGATATACCAGCATATACCATGATGATCATCAAGATATTCTAGCTTACACAGGATTGTATTTAACCGAAGCAGAGAAGGGACTGCTTGAGATAATTGCAGGAGTTAAAAATACAAGAACAACACTAGGGAGTTTCCATCATCAAATTTATTGTGATTGACAAGGAAATTCCATCCAAAAGGGATCGAATGCTACAACAGAGTTTGTTTTAAATTTGAATTCTTCCCTATTCAACATGTCATGTTCAAATGATTCACCGTGTATTAATTAGAAATCATTTTTCCTCATGCAGTTAGCAAAACAAGGTCCTGAAGAATCTCATATTTCTCTCAAATGGTTGCAAAATTAAGGAAACCATTTCTAGGTTATTTAATTCAACCTATTCTGAGAAAAACCGATGCCTCATTTTTCCTAAATTTTCCTCGATTTCTTAGAAAACACATTTTAAAATAATGTGTCAAAACAGTTACATTTTCTGTGATGCTTTGACAACAAAAATCGATTGTTGTGGTTGAATTTTTTTTATTTGCGGGTTTGGTGTTGGTTATGCCTACTGGTTCATGATTTTCATGTGAAATTCTTTCAAAGATTTTATGAGCAACCATAGCTTCGATAACTATCGTAAAGGCCTTAGAGAGTCCTCTGGCTGGCCATTTAAAGCCTGATTAAACACATGTTTTGGAGTCAGCTTTGATAGCAGACGTGATCATCGATAAGAAATACTGGATAAAACAAAACAAACAAATCAAACATGACACTTGATGCAAATTATTTCCCAGTAAACGACATTTTGGAATTTGTTAAAATGCCACCGCACCTTTTATGTCAAATGAAACTCATCTTGTTTGCACAAAATGAATGGATCTGTCTCTCACTATTCTAATATAAAAATCAACGTCTTCCCATTGAACTAAAGGTCAAATGATTTGCCCAATTAGATTTTTCATTGACAAGTTTTGTTGAAGACCAAATCACAACGACGGATTGGAATCTACTTATAACTTGGCTCGTTCAAGAGCTGCGTGCGTTTTCACCGGCATCATTTGCAACAATTCTTTTAAGATAACAACAATTATTTACGATTGTTTTATGTACATCTGGGTGTTTATTTTTTTTCTTATTATTATGAAATTCATTTACATTTATTTTTTTTTCTTCTCTATGCATTGGTTTTGTTTTTTTTAATTGTTTTATTTTTTAATGTTTTATTCTTATTATTTTTTTTTAATTGAAAATCCAACATGATTTTTTATTATTATCAAAACATGATATTTTTTATCGAAAATATTTTTGTGAGGTTAATAAATAAATGCAAGAAAATAAATAAAATTCTAGAAGATTTTAAAATCTAAAAACTTAAAAAAAATGCAATCAAGAAATCTAAAAAAAATGCAATCAAGGTTGATTTTATTTCCTAGTTTATCCTACTTGAAAGTTTTTGTTTTTTTTTGTTTTTTTTTTTATTTTTATTTTTATGCATATGAATGTTTCCAATGGAGCCATTCACAGATTAAACTTTCTAAAATGTTCATATCCAAATTTGCAAAATGTAGCTGATTGTGCATTAGGACATGATAACTCGTTTTAACCTTTAGATTTTCGACAAGGATCTCTTGAAGAATTCATCAATATTGTGGCGTAACCACTTCTTGATACCACTCCTCAATGTAGCCTTTGGGCTGCATTCTAGATCCTTTGTCCATAAATAGTTAGTAAAAACAAAAACAAATAAAATACACTGTAAACTGGAAGTTAGTTCCTATGCACACTTCCCCGGCAACGGTGCCAAAATGTTGTAGTAAAGTGATTGTCTGTCATTTAATTTGTCAACCAGGGGTTTCGTAAACATGTGAAGAATGTATGCACTCTATGTGCTAGAAATTATCTTTCAGTTTAGATCAATCTAACTACAAAATAATGAAAACCAATTCAGCTAATCTATGAAATCAAATAATGAAAATGAAATTCAACTAACCTGTGAAATCAAAAAGATAACTAATGTATACATAGTTATTCCATCATTCAATTATTAAGTGTTACGCTCTTGAGATGATGTGTAAGCAAATATTTATACTTTAACTTCTAATGTCATAGAAAATAAGGTAAAGTGTGCAGACTCAGCAATTGCATATATTAAATATTCAACCATTCAATATTGAAATGTGATTAAATAAATATTCAACCATTCAATATTGAAATGTGATTAAATCAATTTCTTAGAATAATCTTTAGGAATATCAGGTAATGCAATTAAATGAGGATCTTAAAAGAAAATATAAAAGCATGAAAAAGTAAAGCTCAATGATTGTATAGGTTGAAAATTCAATGACCCAATTTGAAGTCACCTTCTTGGCCTGATCTTTTCTTCAATTATATAATGAATTCATGGTTTAATCTAAGAAAGTAAATAATAGAACATGAAAGGAAACTAAATAACTATGAGCCCTTGCCTCAAACTTAATCCAATTATAAAATACATAAATCCTCCCTATTGAAATGTTTTTAGAAAAGCAAAGATTACATAGTCATTCTAAAACTAATATTAAGAAAGCAAATGAACTTTAATCTATAAAATCAATTCAATCTCACAATCATTGGATGGTCATTCCAATGGTGTATGACGATGGCAAGTGAAGAAGCTCCATATGCAAGCAAAACTAAATCCTCAAATCTCCAAGTATAACCTCCAAATTATCTATTAAAAACATGAGAATTTCTCCAACTTTACAGATGCCTTTCAAAGGAGAAGGCTCTCCTATTTATACAAAAACATAAGAAGCTAACCTATTTAATGAAGATCCACTAAAATTTCATATAGTTACAACAAAATAGCTCATAATGAGACACATATCCCGTAAGTGTCTCATAGAGTTCTAATCCAAATAAGAAATGATGAGACACCTCATAGAGTTACAATCCAAATAGGACACATATCCTTCTTCGACCTTTATCCAAATATCGTTTGAAGGGAATTCGAATTTGAGCATTGGAGGCCACATAAGGGTGCCTTGGAAGCTTCCAAATGACCTACACATGTCATGAAACTCAAGCCACATATACAAATACATGAAAGCATGTTAATTTCCTAGTTTTTAATCATAAATTCACTTTAAACACATTAAATAAATAATTTTGGTAAATAAGGATCCTAACCCATATATTTATGAAAATGGTGGCTAATGAAATGTTATATTGTTATGGAGTTGCGACATGTGAGTGAAATGGTGGAAATAAAGGTGAAATTGGATGTCATTTTTAAGGCATTTTGGAGACCCAACAACAGCTTCCTACTTGTGAATGCTATAGGATGATCCAGTTCTCCCTCACCAGTCTGTGTCAGTATGGCCCCTAGTGCAATATATGATGCATCCACGTGCACATGAAATTCCTTCTTCTAGTCTGGGGAGACTAGGATCGGCGTGGTGACCATTTTCTCTTTCAGCACATCCAAGCTCCTCTGACATTCATCATTCCAACAGAACCTAACATCCTTTTCCAACAATTTCTCCCTTGGCACAATGATCTGGGCATATCTCTTAATGAACTTCCTATAATATCCAGTATGCCCTAGAGTTGTACACTGCTATTTCACACTCCTCGACACCTCCAAGTTGATTATCACTATGATCTTCACGGGGTCTACCATCAATCCTTGTCTGCATACCACATGACCCAACAAGATCGAAAAAGGGGCACAAAATAGACACTTCTTCAAATTGAGCATGATCTGGTATCTCCCACATGTATCTAGCATCAACCGCAGACTTGCCACATGGCATTTGACCAATCAAAACACTTTCCAATCGTCAATGTATACCTCCAAAAATTTACGAATGAAGTCTTTGAATGCCACAATTACTACGCACAAATATATTGTTGCATTATGTTGTATTGAAAGCATCCCCATTCAGTCACGAAGGTTATCTTTATTCTATCCTCAATTGTGATTTTGATATGATGGTACCTAGAGAACTCCTCATCTTGGTCGTCACATTATCCAGGACCTTGTCGTTGAACGGGGTTGGGAAAGGATCATGCACACAAGCATCATTCAATTTATTGAGATCTACACATATCCTTACTTCTTCCTTGTGTTTCTTTTCTTGAACCACTATTGGGCTTGCCCAATTAGATTCTTCCACCAGTTTAATAATACCCACCGTGAACATCTTATCTAACTCAATGCAGACCCTTTCCTTATACTTCGATTTGAGGCGGTACTATCTTTGTTTCACAGGTTTTGCATCCGACTTTAGGGTGATCTTCATGACACCCATGTCTCCTATTATCCCTTTCAGATCGGAAAACTTCGTGGGGAATAAGTCATTATATTCACAGAGCAGTTCGAAGACCTTATCTACTATTGCGTCATCCCAAGAGTCCCCAATCTTTGCAAACTTCGGTTCAGCCTCCGTGTTAATGTTCACCTGCCTAGTCTTGAGCTGCTCAGTTGTATCTGGGTTGTCAAGCTATGTTCCTTCTACTCCGTGGTGACTCTCATTCTCCAGGATATTAATATTTCTTTGGTCTTCGTCTTCTTCTTCTTATGTTACATTGTAACATTCTAGTGCATGGCTAAGCTAGGTAGTCCAATCAGGTTGAACCAGGTCTAGAGGATCCTGTGGTATCCTAAAGATGGTTGTTTTAACCTCTTACAACACTTCATCGATGGACTCAAATACATCCTCAAAACTTCACGTCATGAGAAATCATTGGTGAAAAACATCCAACTCTTCAGTGCCATGATGGAGTTCTGTCTCCAAGTACGAATTCATTGGTATAACCTCCAACGTATGACAAAACATATGGACCCACTCCAGCTAAGGCTTCACTCCATATGCTTCATTCCATTTGGCCAAATGATACGTGGATCATCCCTCCCATCATACTTTTCTATTAGTCATAACTTTGGATGGCGAAAGCGTATCCTCATCATCCTCCTATATTTGCTCCCATCATCAAAGCTACCCTTGTGCACACCCAACCATCTTGTAGGTGTAGCACGTAGTGCCAAATCTAATGCCCGGAAGAAATGCTTCTCAAGCAGTTCCCTCTCGAATGCATCCTGAAAGAAATCAACGTCTGTTAGCCTATCATAGTGAGGCAGATTCCTTACCTTTGATGATATGCAACGTAATGAATTGGTCATCATACTACAACATAGTGTAGATACTTCATGTAGTTGATTCTACCAGTACTCTAGTTCTTCGTCCAAATTTGATGTGTAGGAGCTCTCGTGGTCCCATACAATACATCCGTCTAATGTTGGATTCACCCAATCTTGGTCTCACACCGTTATCTTGTAAATCTGGTCTAAATCGTCATCACTTCCATAATCGTGGATCCATTATATATGGCATGGGTCCTTCTGTAGGATCTAGTGGCACCACTACGTTGAACGATTTCTTTTCAAATGTCATTTTTTGCTTCTTCATGTTGATTACCCTATTCACTTGACTGGCCCAATCGATCACAAGGAGTGTAGGGTAGGGATTCTAGCATCCACAATTTCTATTACTTCAAAATCCGCCAGTGCACTCGTGCCTTCAATGTTAATTGTTACGCACTCCAGCCTCCCCATTGGGATTTTTTTTGTTGATTTTCCATCCTTAATTAGATTGGAGACCACTAGAGTGCAGGTCTCCCCATTCTTTCCCATGTTTGTTTTGGCAAAACATTCACATCGAACCTTTAATCCAAGATAACTTGGTCCATTTCATATTCCCCTATTTGTGCGGCGAGTCTCATCTCACATCCAGTCCTCACATTATGCTTACCAAGATTTTTGACTACATGCAGTTCGCGAGTAGTGTTGTCCTTTCTAGCGCACCGATTGATCAGTTCCTGCATTCCCTTCACAACCTTACTATTGCGAAGTAGTTTCATGCAGGTCTCTGAGAACGTGGTAATCATGGATGGGTCCATTTCTTCAATTGGTTTCTCCTAACTTCCTGAGGTTGAGGCCTTAAAGAGGATTTTATTTTCTTTTCGTGCCCTTGACATTTGCATTTTAGGCACCAGACTTCTTCGTCCACATCTGGCCGACCTGTTCTGTCCTTCTTCAGATTTTGCATTTTGAGGAAAAGGTTCTTCAACTACGCGTGAATCTGTTGAACCCGCAAATAGAATCCTGCATTGGTGTCTCATGTAGTCTCATTGTGATTTCAAGAGCTTCTGTATGGGTCCCAATATTCTGTTGTGGTATCGCAACCCTTAGGTGGGGCAGGAGGAAGGCCACGAACCATTCACGGTGCTGCCCATCAATTAGTTTCATGTTGGCTTCACGGATCATACACTTTAATCTTTGATCCAAATCCCCAGGCATCTCCCTATGCTTCATCATGATCTCCTTGAATCGCATAATGGATTGTGCTTGAGACATAGGTCTACTCAATTCGCTATTCAGCGCAGTCTGGATATCTGCCAACACAGGCATTAGGTTATTAGTATTGTACTTAATATACCATGTTAGTACATAGTCTTGTAAAGCACTAACCAGCATTGGTTTCTTCATTTGATCATCCACGATACCCTGATCTTCCCATATAGCCTTCACAATGAACCAAAACTAGTCTAGATCTTCCTTTCCTATGCCCTTGAATACAGGGAGCTTTACAGAGTTTGCCATGTTGAACAGTGGTGAAGGTGGCACTGGTGTGGGCGATGGGTTAAATGGTGGAGGTGAGGATGGAGGTGGCGTGGATGGGTGGGATGAAGATGGAGGCAGCGTAGGTATTCACGGGAACCATTGTCTTATCAATTGAATAGTGCTTAGTGGGGAAGCCTGTGCTTCTCCTTCGTCATCACTCAAAGGAGGCTCAATGAGTAGGCTATACTCAGGACATTTTCTCCCTTCGTCCCTGAAAGACCTTCCACTTCACATAGCTCCAAACATGAAGGTAACTACATGACCCACTTTTCCCACAAGAGAATCTTAATCGAAGTATCTAGTGATTTCAAATACTTACCCTGCGCCCCTTTGAAGAAGAGGTGCTCTGCTTTGTTGTAGCTGACCAAAGTATCAACCAAAAGCTCTGTAATAAACCCTCCTATGATATGGTTGAGCCAATGATTGACATCGTTCATGATATTATCTTCAAAGGCTTCCAATCTCCACACTAACTTCGGGGTCCAGACAAGCAGATTTTCAAGCCTCCACCTTCCCTGGCCATCTGCCAACTTCATGATCCACTTGTATAATTCAATCGAGAAAGCACAAAAGAAGACTTTGTGAATTTCTGTGTATAGATATCTGTCCAATCACTATTCCTTTGTCAATAGTGATTCCTCTTTTCTTGCGCTATGAATTCTTGGATCTTCCTATCTAACCAGTCTTCAATCTCCTTCTTAGTTGGATTCCAATGATGTGACATCACACATCTTGTTATGTAGTTCCAGGTCCTGACAAAGGAACCATTTGTTGGATTAATGGGCCCTAAGCCACGTTCAACATGAGTCAGCCAAGAAAATCCCTACACTACTGGCCCTTTTGGCATCATTCCACGGAGCATGGACTGAAGTCTCACCCGAAGCAATATGGGGTGATGCAAGAACCAAGTTTCCGCACTTTGAGATGGTTGTGATGTCGGTTTTATACCTTAAAACCTTCCTTCGTGCAGATCGATAAGCCTTGTGGGCTTCTCAATGTACTTTCTCTTCTATCTCTTAGAACCTCCACGAAGGTATACAATCATCCTTCACGCAACCCTAACTAGTGACTTAGGTACTTACATGCCTTTGTTACTGCGTTATAGTATAATTTCCTGAATTATCTTAAGTGTTCACCAATTTTACCATGCAATTAAGATTATCTTCACGTAAACATATATCCCTATTTGCATTCATATAACTGATAGAAACATATATATTCATGCATCAAATTAGCATTATAACATAAACCAAGAACATAACATAACATAATCGCATGCGATCCACAGAGGAATAATACATAGTAATTTCAGAATAATTCCCTTTATTGATGATTCAAATTTCCAATACAGACTCTATCTGCCCTACACACACATCTATAGGGGTCTGCGCACTCAGCAACGAACTTCCACCCTAGGCCTCTGCCACTTAGCTACAGAGCCTCTTCCTACGCTAAGACTCTCTCCCTTAGCTCTTCGCAGACTCATCCAACACTTCCCCTTTTTTAGAACTCTACTTCTATGACTCTTTTGTTATACAATCCCATGGTCTGTGGACTAAGGGAAGATATCTAAAGCCGACACAAGCTATCTAAACTGAAGGTGGAAACCCTTTTTGACTCTTTCTATATTC
>APFE031335315.1:2720-45808 GCA_000404065.3 Pinus taeda
ACAACGAAGGGGTGCTCCGCCCCCCCTCTAACCCCCCGGTTCACTACGTAGGTTAGTCGTGGAAGGAATATAACACAACCCAACACATGTGGCCAATTTCTTCCACCCCTTTGGACTTGGCAATTTGCATCCATCTATGGCTCCTTACTCTTTCTTTCTCCAACTCAAAGAAAAGTGGGACTGCAAACTTCTGTGGGATGATTTTTCCCCCCTCAAGGAGATTGTAATAAGAGCCCAAACTAGGCTAGGGGTCAGGTTATTGAATCTCTGTTGTTTCATCCTTCCCCTTGGTCTACTCTTCTACCCTTTTCTCAAGTTTCTCAGTCTCCTGTAACTTTGTTAGGGTCTCCTGTAGAGCATTTTGTGCCTCCTGTAGGACTGTTTTTGAGTCCTGTAGTTTTATTCTTTCCTTCCAAGTGGAAGATCTCGAACTTCCTCTTTCATAAGTAATGGTGGTTTTGGATGGAGATTCTTCCCTTTTTTCATTTTTTTTCTAAGTAAGACTATTCTAAGGATGAAGGGCTGGAGGGCACCCTCCGTGAGGTGCCTCATCGGCTAATCATCCTTTGACGGAGCCGAGGCATGGTAACAATAGCAGTGGCCCCTTTGTGAACACCAGGTCGAGCAACCAGAGAAGTAGGGCACAGGCCAGCCAAGCAAACAAACTGACGAGAACCCAAAGAAGCAAAGAGCGTCCAGGAAACAGATTAAGGCGGCTTCTCCAGATTAACAGAGCAAGAGCCCAGCTTCATTACCTCCACCCAGCATAACAAAAACGTCACCAGATCAGACCCATGACAGAGGCTGGTATTATTACCCTCTCCCCTGCCTTGAGACTCGTCCACCATAACTCTAGCATTCATGAGAGCCAAGAGTCTGAACATCTCAAAGCATGCGAAGGTAAATGCGAATTCAGGATCACCTGCGATAATTCCTTTAACCTCATCAATGCCCACATACCGATATTCATTTGTCACCTGGTTCATATTTGCGCTATATGGGGTTGGCATGTGGTAGCCGTTCTCTTCCCACCCCCATCCCATCAACGTTATGACCATACTAAGCACCCGCATCCGGGAGGGCAGCATCCCTTTGGACCAATAGTTTGCATTCCTGTTCTTGATCATGGTTTAGAATTATGTCTAGAGATCCTGTTCTTAGAGTTTGCTTATTTTCCACTCCTACATTGGCCAGAAGGTCAGCAACCTTGTTGCCTACTCTCTTAACATGATTGAAGATGATGGCCCTATTGTTGAGAAGTGCTTGTTTTATGGCCTCCAATCTTGCTTCGAGTCTCCAACTATTAGCAATTTTTCTCGCATGAGATCCATTTAGGAGCTACTTGGCCATGTTGATAAGGATTAAGGAGTCACCTTCGATCTCTAGGGGATGGAAGGTGTGCTTCCATGAGAGGAGGAGACCTTGCCATAGACCCTCCAACTTAGCCGAGTTGTTGGTATCCCAGCCTATGTTTCCGTAGTAAACAAGGAGGGGCAGGCCTTCATGATTTCTGAATATTTTGCCGAATCTTGCTTCTCCAGGGTTTCCCTTTGAGGCTCCATCAAAGTTGAGCTTGAAAGCATACTTTGGGGGGGATGTCCAAGAGTCCTTTTGATGTTGCTGCTCTCTGAGGGGGCTTGTTTGTGATTTCCCTGTGGGAGTTGCATGTCCCAATTTGCCCAGATGGCCTTTTCATTAGCGGGGGTGGGAAAGTCGTCCTGCGCCCAGGTGCAGATTGCCAGTGTCTCTTTGAGATTCAAACAGAAGTTGCCCCAGATGATCTCTATCG
This sequence comes from Pinus taeda, assembly GCA_000404065.3. Taxonomy (NCBI): domain Eukaryota; kingdom Viridiplantae; phylum Streptophyta; class Pinopsida; order Pinales; family Pinaceae; genus Pinus; species Pinus taeda. The sequence goes on from APFE031335315.1 coordinate 4,510, forward strand.
AAGTACTTTGATATTTGAATATGCGCTTATTCCTTTCCTTCCAGATGCTCCAAAGGAGGCGCCAAAGAATTATTTTCCATAAATGGTTGAGAATTTCACTTGTGTAGGGATTCTTTTGCTAATGGTGTATGGAGTTGGTGATTTCGTCCGACACTCTGCATTTTCTTTGGCATCTGAAGCTTGCCTTCTCTCACAAATGATTAGCTAGAGTACACGAATCCAAAAGATGCTGAAGTGTTTCCTCCTGAGAATTGCAATTGAGACATATTAAAGGGCCATTATAGTTTCTACGCCTGAGTTTGTCCCATGTAAGAATTTTCTGATGCCCGACCAGCTAAAGGAAGATAGAGACTTTGGGCCATGTGCCTGGGACACAGATTTTTCCCCATATGGGATCAGGGGGCAAAGGGTTAGTGCAGATAATTTTGTGAGCCTCTACAGTGGAGAAGGTTCCTTTGGGCATGTATCCCCATCTAAGAATGTCCCTGCCCTCAGAGTATCTTATGCTTCGTTGTTGGAGTTCTCTTTCCAGATCTCTCTTAGATTGGTGATCCACATTCCTGATTATCCTATCACTTTGCTTCCATTGTCTGTAACCTTGGTCTGTCTCCTGAGTCCACTTCTGCCAGACCTCTTGCTGAAGCTGATCCTCCCCAAAGTGGTTTGGATTTTGGTTAAGAATGCTATTGAGCTTTGGCAATTGGTTCCAGGCATCCGTCCAAAACCGAGCTGTTCTACCATTTCTTACTTCCTAGAAGCTGTGATTCTGAATCAAGAAGAAGTGTTGTTTGGCAACATTCCATATGAGTGATCCTTTTGCCGTGGGAGTGAATCTGATGAGCTCCTCCTGAGGCCTATGATTAGCGTACTTGGCATTCCATATGGCTGCCCAGGGCTTGCTGGTGGTAGAGATCCATTGCCACCAGATTTTTGCACACATGATGGCATGGTTATGGCTTGGATCCTTCAATCCAATGCCTCCTTTTTCTTTGGGAATGCAAGCTGTGGTCCATTTTACCAAGGCCCATTTGCGATTTGTGCCTATAGTCCCCCAGAGAAAGTTGCATTGTAGGTCCTTTATTCTTTTGAGAACACACTTCGGCGTTGCAAGGATTGAGAACAAATAAAGCGGCATTTCCTGTAGCACAGCCTTGATAAGCACCACACGACTGGCAGTATTTAGTGTTCTGTGCGTCCATAAATTGAGTCGAGATTCAAGCTTCTCGACGAGTATGCACCAGGAGGTGTGCTTGATGGCCGAGTCAATAAGGGGGGTGCCAAGATATTTGGAGGGAAGACAGTCTATGGAGAAACCCAAGATACGAGCTATGGCTCATTGAATGAAAGGAGTGTGGAAGAAAAAAATCTGCGATTTAGCCTTGTTGATGCTAGTTCCTGAGGCCTCAGAGAAGTCATTCAACAAGGATTTGAAAATAGAGGCTTCCTGAACAGACGGATAACCAAAAAGGATGTTTTCATCAACAAACTGTTGTTGAGTTATTGCCGGGGAGTTGTGAATGGATATACCTTTGAGCTTCTGGGTGATGAGGGCATGTTTGATGTGGCGGCCCAGGCCTTCTGCCATTAACACAAAGAGGAATGGGGATAGAGGGTCACCCTCCCTAATTCCTCTAGAGAGAATGAAAGGATGGGAAGGGATTCCTTTTACAAGAATAAAGAAGAAGGATGAAGAGATAAGACTCATGATCCATCGAACCCACATAGGAGGAAAACCAAAAGCATTTAACATTTTTTGAATATATGTCCAACTGAGCTTGTCAAAATCTTTTGAAAGGTCAAGCTTGAGAATCATACCTGCATGTTTATAGTGCTTGAGGGAGTGTATGATTTCATGCGTTAGAATGATACCATCTAGGATCTATCTTCCTTTCACATAACCAGATTCTTCCGGCGAGATGAGCAGGGGCAATAGCGGCTTTAACCTGTTGGCTATGACTTTAGAGATCACTTTGTAAATAACATTGCATAGTGCAATTGGGTGGAATTTGTCCGGAGTATTGTTTCTCTCCTCTTTTGGAATGAGCACAATGAAAGTTGAGTTGAGAGAGGGAAAAAGCCAGTGAAGAGTACGTGACTCCTCCATCACTTGCCATACCTCTTCTTTAATCATCTCCCAGAAGGAGTGGAAGAAGGTGGTAGTGAAGCCATCCAGGCTAGGGGCTTTGCCTTCCTTTAGCTGGTGCATAGCTACGTCCACCTCCTGAGGCAAGATAGGGCAAAGAAGGAGCTCGTTATGTTCTTATGTGATGATTTTTGGCACATTTTGGGTGATTTTTTCTATAGCAGGTTGTTTATCTATGAGGGGTTCTTTATGGACTTACCTGAAGTGTCTTAGGAACTCCTGCTCGATCTCATCATGCGTTTCCACTCTTTCCCCTCCTTGCTTATGAATGAAAGAAATGGTGTTGTGCATTCTTCTTTGGACTGTGGTTCGATGGAAGAATTTTGTGTTCCTTTCTCCCTCTTTCAGCCATCTAATCCTGGATTTCTGCTTCCATAATATTTCCTCCTGGCTTCTTTGGTCCTCTAGTTGAATGTGAATGTGTTGTTCCTATTCCAAGGTCCTTTCACTGTGGCCCCCTATAATAATTTTTTGCTGGAGTTCTTTCATTTCCTTGTTTAGGTCCTGTTGCGCCTAAAAAATCTTTCCAAATGTCTCTTGGTTCCACCGCTTTATTTGAGATTTGAGATGTTTGATTTTCTGTTGAAACTGAAACATTTTAGACCCCTCTGGCGGAAGGAAGCTGTTCCAGGTAGACCTGATGAAGTATTTGAATGTGGGGTGGGTGAGCCAAAACCCTTCAAATCGGAAAGGTCGTCTGGTGGCATTACCAGGTCTTTGCCACTGAAGGGAGATAGGCCAATGATCAGATCCCGAATAAGGGAGAATTGCAGCTGCAATGTCACCTCCCAAGTGAACTGCGTTGTAAGATATGAGGATTATATCTAGTTTGGAAGCGATTTGATGCTTCCCAGTTCCACGATTGCTCCATGTGTGCGTGCCATTGCAAAATTGCAGGTCAATTAGAGAATTGTTTTGGATGAATTCTTTGAAAAGACCATTTTCCTGCTCCATTCTAGCTCTTCCTCCTTGCTTTTCCTCTAGCTTGGTGATCATATTGAAGTCTCTGCCAACGATCCATAAAGGATGAGTTCTATTAAGGTTTAGAGCTTCAATAGTATTTAGTAATGCTATTTTATTACCAGGTTCTTGTGGGAGGTAAACGTTGGTGAGATGACCATGGATATTAGTGCCTATAATGTGAAAGGTGGCCTGAATGAAGTGGTGAGAAGCATGAAGGTCTGACAGTGTTATTGCTTGAGTATTCCAGGCAATGGCTAGGCCCCCCGAGGCTCTTGAAGTGTCCACTGCAACCGAGTTACTGCCTGGCCATGCTCTGGAGAGAATGTTTCCAAGAGTGCTACTGTTACACTTCGTTTCTTGAAGAAAGCAAATCTGTGACTGCTCCTGCTTGATTATGTTTTTTATCAATCTCATTTTCCCTGGGCTATTAAGCCCTCTTATATTCCATGAATTGAGCTTCATGATTCACTAATAGTGGTGTGCTTGTAGTACTTTGTCAACCTAGCATACCTGCCTGAATCAACCAGGATTTTCCCTATTACAATTGTTCATTGGAGATCTGTTCTTCTTCCATGCTTTTTTGAGTCCTTTGGGAGGAGGCCAGCATCCCAATGACTGCCTGGCTGAATGCGCAACTGTTGCTGCTGATACACCCTGGAGATGATGACTTCTAGTGTGCTAAGTTGATGCTCTAGAATATTTTCATAGTCCTTCTTTTTGCAGGCTAGTTCAAGCTCAAGAATGTCAAGTCCTCCCAAATCAATACTCTTTAGTTCTTTGTCCATCTATTGTACCTTACTATTTTCTTCCGAGATGGTAGCTAAGCTCAGGGGTTGTTCGTGTAGGCCATCAACTTCCATATCATTTTCTTTTCGGTCTAATCCCTTCCGATCCACCCTAGGGTTTCCATTAACAGCTTTGGGGGGATAAGCCTTGGGAGAAGAGATAGAAGGAGGCAGGATTGCGGAAGATGAAATAGGCACAGGGTTGGGTGTAGAGTTCAAGGGTCGATCTTCTGAGGTTTTGGCAAGAATCTCAAAGCTATTGCTCGTAGATGGGAAGGAAGCAACGTCCTACTGGGGCTTTTTTCTCACAGAAGACTTTTTGTACGATCATTTGCGACTAGGTACTTTGGTGAATCCATCTTTGGCTGGCAAGTCCGAGGGATTGGAGGTGTGAGATTTGGAATTTAACAAGCAGTCCCGAAAGAGATGGCCATGAGCATGGCATTTTCGACAGTGAAAGGGTACATGTTCATAATCCAAGGATTGAGTCCATTCATAGTCATCGTGGAAGAGACTTACCGAGTCTGGCAGGGCCTTGTCCAGGCGCATGAAGATGCAGATGCGAGCATAGGATGTAGATTTGCATAGCTTCGTCTCTTCCATGCCTTTGATGTATTCCCCCCAGCCCATTTCCAATGTCCCTGAGCAAGCCTTCATCCCAATATTCTTCTGGAAGCGAGTACATTCTGATCCACACGGGTGCCCAGCTAAGGTCTTCCTTATCCGGGTTGAATCTTGCTACTCATTCCCTTAAATACAATCCTGCTGAGTTGAAAAAATAGGGACCCTCGTCCAAGATTCTATACTTGTCTTCTAGGCATAAGAAGATCGCAGTAAAGAACCCTTTCGGTCCTAACTACAGGATCACATGACCTTTGGGTTTCCACTTGGCCGAGATCCATCCATGCAGGGCTTTTTCTGTCGGCCAGAATCTGATGAATTTTCCAATGAGTGCATGGTCCGTCATATACTGGATTCACTCATTGATCCTCTAATTGGGCACTTCTATCATTGGCCTTTCAGCTGCTATAGGTTTGCTTGTCTTCAAGGTTACCTTAGGAATTTCCTCTTGCTCATCGTTTCCTTCTGGTATCTCTTTGCTATTGTCTAACTTGCTAGTGGTTGCATTTGTTTTATCCTGTTGAGGGGACTTTCTTTTGTCCTCCTCTTCTCGCATTGACGCAAAATTTGACGCTCAAGTTTGTTCTGGAGGCATCCCACTGGAGTTGGGGGAGGGCTTTGAGGGCCCCCCCTAGGGGGGATCCATTTCCACCCTAGTAAAACCAATGAGGCGTTGTTGATCCCAAGAGTTCAGTTGATCTGTGTAGGCAGAGAAAATTCTGTCTGCGCTGTTTTAGAGTTTCGACTGAACCCTAGTTGCATAGCCCCCTAAGTCTATCGTAGGAGTTACATGATTATGAGGAAGCTACATCATCATATTTATTATTGGAAAATGAATACCGAAGATTCTTCCCTTTTGACAGTAGGGGAATCTTCAATTATGATAGGCTCTTTTGAGGATGGTTGTGGCTTCCCTATTTTTATTCTTGTGCCTTTTTGAGCCTTGAAATACATTGATGGTTTCCTTTTCCTCTTTTGTTTGGGTTTAACTAGGGTGCTGAGGGTAGAAAGAATAGCTGTTGATTCCCTTTCTAGTGTCTCAAGAGACACTTCTATCTTCTTTGCCCATTTTTCCTCTTCTTTTGTCTTTTCTACCTCTGCTAGCTCTGTTTCCTCTAGCTTTGTTTTGGTTTCTTTCTCATCCTGTTTAGTTTCTACCTTCTCTGATTTAGTCTTTTTCTTCTCTAGTTTAGTCTTTTTCTTTTCTGTTTTAGTCTTTTTCTCTTCTATCCTAGGTTCCTTCTTCTCTACTTTGGTCTTTTTCTCCTCTGTTTTAGTCTCTTCCTTCCCTATTTTAGGTTCTTCCTTCTCTGTTTTGGTTTTCTCCTCATCTTCCCCTTTTTGTTCTTCCCCCTCACTTTCAGAAGGACTGAGGTCATATGTGAGGGATTTTATATCATCTTTGCTTCTCATATTTCTAAATATCTCCCTGGCTATGGGGATTGTGAAGGTGTGGAGGGATTCTTCCATCAGTTGTTTAATGCTGGAGTCTATAAGGGGCTGTAGGGGAAAATAGGAAATGATAATTTTTTAGGGTGTGGGAATATCGATGCCATATCTCAGCTCATGCAGAAGTCTGAAATGGTAACCATAAACTATGTTATACCTCCCTTCATAAGAAATGTACTTGATAATTTGGTAACTGACCTCATCCCAAGGGTAAGGTATGCTTTCTCTTCTGATGCCATTTTTGTCCGCTATAGGATGTTCATTTGTTTGGAAGAAGGTTTTCTTGGAAACTTGACCCAGTGGCTTTTCATCTTTGCTCCAGGGTAGTCCAAGTGGAAGACTGGTAACCCTACTGATAAAATCTAGGGTGATTTCCATGGTGAGACCTCTGAAAGTAACTGTGGCATGGGTCTTTGAGTGGGGTACTAAGGAAAGGGAAAACTCCTGAGTTACTTCTCTATCATACCCTCGAAATTTTTCGAAGAATGGCATCCAATTGGCTTTGGTAAAAATGGCTACTACCTTGGGATGTTCATGGAGCCTGATAGAATTTAGGGGTTCCTTCCTCATGAATCCCCCTATTATTATGTTTATAATCTTTTGGAATACCTCAGGTGGAGAAGGAGACAACAATTTTTTGCAAAAACAGGAAATAAAGGAAAAACTATGTTTTTCTTTAAGAAACAGGCATACTATTTTAATGTAATTCCTCTTCTTTTTCAGGCTTAATTCTTCCCTAAAATTGCATAAATCCTTGTATATATGAATATCCAAGGTGGGTTTTTACAGAGACTACCTCTTCAGTCCTGAATTTAAGTGAAAATCCTATGTTTTCTACTATAAAACTGCTTACTGACCCTCCTGTAGAAATGGCAGGAGGTTCTCCTGTAGAACCTGTTACTGCTCCTGTAGAACCCGATAATGCTCCTGTAGAACCTGATAAGAGAAGGAGTTCTGAAAACGATAGAGAGTGATGGTTTCGAGGCTATGGAGGTGGTATAGAGCTTTCTGTAGTCGCGGGGACGATGATAAAATGGAAACAAAGGTGATGAATAAGTTTGAGAGAGAGTACTTATGCTTACTGGAGATATTTCCGACAATGATGTGAAGTGGCAAAAAGGGTACGTTGCCATTATTCAGACCATTGGTCCCCACTGCTATGTCATCATGAGTCTTCATGCCTTTTGCCTGCAATCACTTCCCATCATTTGCATTGGAGTTTATACACCTGCCACTACCTTTCTTTTGGAGTTTTCTGTGAGTTGACTAGGCACACTTTCGTGGGATCTCCGGATGAGCGCAGTCGAACTGGATGAGGGTGGCTAGTTAACTGGCCACCCTTCTGGTTTAATCCCAACCATTTCATTTGTTCATGCAGTTTTTGAATTATACAGATGTAATAGAGGAGAGGGTTAAAAACTTACCTGTAGGTCGAACACTCATGCTACGGTGCTGTGTGGTTCTGTTCCTACTACATGCTCAGATTTCAGTGTTACATGCATGTATCCCTTCTACTATATGCTCTTTGCTTCTTGATATGTTTCTTGTTTATTTTTTACAGGTGCACTTTAGCTGAATCTTGCTTCAGACATCCTTTGCATTCCTGTGGCTGCACCTATTTTGCTATTGGAGCTTGATTTTAAGGGGATTAGCTACTACAGGAAATCCTACAGGAGCTCCTGTAGCTGCTTCTCCCTCTAAAAGTTTTAGTTTATTCTTGTGCTAGGAGCTGCGAGGATGCTATTGAAGATCCTGATGGCAATGGAGAGGGATTTGTTAAGTTGCAGGTGAGTTGTGGAGGTGTTGTTCTTTTTATTTCCTTATATTTGTTTTAAAACTAGTTTATGTGTTTTCACTGCAGGAAGGAAAGAAATCAATGGAAATGAGGTGGCGCAAGTGTGGGATGGAGGGTTAAGATAGTGGACAGCTATAGGATAGCCTACATGCCCTCCAGGAAAATCCCCAACTCCTTAAACTATTTTTAAAAGCTATTTCAGACTCTCTGTGATTTCTACAGGAGCCTCCTGTAGAATACATAGGGCTTCCTGTATAATACATAGGGCTTCCTGTAGGATACAAAATATTCAGAAAAAACACAGAGGGGTGGAAAAAAAAGGTCAGAAATGATGGAGAAGAGGATAGAGAATGAGTCATAGGCTTTGTGGAATTTCCTCTTGCTTCCTATGGTCCACCTGTAACCTGCAATGCATTTTAAAAGTCAGTTTTCTCTTCCTTTTTTCTCTGTTATTGTTGTTTTTTTTTTTTAGAAGACAACCAAGGCGCCTCCAAGAGGTTTTCACCCTACTTTCCTGCCCTGGGCATCTCCAAGGGAGGTTTTCACCCAGGGATCTTATTCTTTCTCTCTTTTTTTTTTGTTTTTTTTGTTTTTGTCATCACTGGGCTACCTCAAAAAAGGTTTTCAACTCAATGATGGGACTCAAGCGCCTCATAGAAGTTTTCATTTGAGTCCTTATTATTTTTTCTTTTTTCTCTTAGTGAGTGGGTGGAGTGGAGGCTGCGACCTGCTCCACTACTAGCACTATATTATTTAGATCTTTAATGAAGTCTCACTTGGAGAGGGTCTTCTTGTAAATTTTCAACCTATGTCCATTGACAAGCATGGGGATGACTTCCTCATCAATGGTTTTGATCAGAACTTAACCATTGTCATTGCATTTTTCTATAGTGTAGGGTCTCAGCCATATTGTCCTCAGCTTACCTTTGAAATCTTTATACCTTGAGTCATAGAGCAGTGCCCAATCTCCTTCTTGGAATTGCTTCTCCTTGATATTTTTGTCATGCCATAACTTCCTTTCAAGTTAGACTACCTATGTGTGGAGAAGGGCCTGCAATCTTTGTTCTTCCAATCCATTGAGCTAGAGTAACCTTTCCCTTTGTGCATGGCTGACATCTAGGTCTAGCTAAGCTGCCATCCTTAGTGTATTGTATTCAAATTCTATTGAAAGCAAAGCCTTCTTCCCATAGACCAATTCATAGGGTGTGAACCCAGTGGTGGTATTCCATGTGATGTCGTAGGACCAGGTGGCCTCAACCAATCTATCTGCCCAATTGTTTCTACTGCTGCTCACTACCTTAGTCAAAATTCCTTCGAAAGCTTTGTTAGTGACTTCCACCTGCCCATTGGCTTGTGGATGGTAAGGGGTGGAAGTCCTATGCTTGATTTTATGATGTGGGGGCAGGTCTTCAATCAAATTGGAAGTGAACTAACTTCCTTGAACTGTAACCAATTCTCTTGGATACCCAATCTTATAGAAGATGTTCTCTCTCTATAACTCAGCTACTTTTTCTTCTGTTGCTACCTTGATTGCCTTTGTCTCTACCCATTTTGTCAAATAATCAATGCACACAATGATGTACTGTTTCTATTTTGAAGGAGGGTTGATAGGACCCACAAAGTCCATACGCCACTTCTCAAATGGCTGAAAAGTCACTTGAAGTTGCATGGGCATCTCATCCTTTGGAGTAGGTTTCCCCATACTTTGGCATCAATCACATTGGCTGATATATCTCTTCACATATTGATGAAGAGTGGGCCAATAGTAACCTACTTGTAGAATTTTGAAGGTAGTCCTCTTTGTTGCAAAATGGCCTCCACAAGGCCTGTCATGACAGTTCAGGAGAATGTCAAAAACTTCCTCCTCCCTGACACAACTTCTCAAGATCTGATCTGGGCTAAGTTTGAAGAGATTGCCCCTAATCCAGGTGAAAGGGGCACTTTTCCCCATGATCTTTCTCTTCCCTTTTGAGGACAGGTGTGGTGGGAACTATGTTGAAACCAGGTAATTTGCTATATCAGCAAACCATGGAGAGAGTATTGAGATAGAAAATAGGTGTTCATCTAGCATTTGATCATCCACCATTCCTTCCTCACCTGCAGGCATATTTACTCTAGAAAAAAAGTCAATAACAACATTTTCCTTGCCAGGCTTATCAACAATGGTTAAATCAAACTGCTACAATAAAAGCAACCATCTAATAATGCGAGCATTTACATTTGGTTTTTTCATTAATACCTAATTGTAGCATGATCAGTGTGTACAAAGGTTTGATAGCCTATGATGTTATTTCTGAATTTATTTAAGGAATGTACTACAGTTAGGAGTTCCTTCTCGGTTACTGTGTAATTTAACTCTACCTTTGACAAATTTTTACTTATAAAATATACGGCATAAGGTAAATTTTCATCAACTTGCCCTAAGGCTAGTCCTATTACTTTGTTCGAGGCATCTGTGTGAATGTGGAAAGGTAGGGCCCAATTTGGGCCTCTAAAAATTGGGGCAGTCACAAGTTTACTTTTCAAGGTATCTAGGGCTTCTTGATAGTTGTCAGTCCATATGAACTCGACATATTTTCCCAAAAGACTAAACAATGGAGAGGCTAACTTACTGAAATCTTTAATGAATCTTCTGTAATATTGCGCCAAACCTAGGAAACTTCGGACATCTCTCACCTTTTGAGGAGGTGGGACCCTTTGGATGATGGAAATTTTGTTGAGGTCCACCTGCAATCCTGGTTGAGATATTGCATAACCTAGCACGCTCCCTTCAATCATTAATAATTTGCATTTTTCTCGACTGAGCGACAGGTTCATTTCAATACACTTGTCCAAAACCTTTCCTAGGTTGGATAAAGCTTCCTAGAAGTTAGAACCATAAGAAGTAAAATCATCCATATATATTTCCACTGCATCATGAACCAGTTCGGAATACTCAATATTGCTTTCTGGAAAGTGGTGGGAGCAATGCACAAACCAAAAGGAAGGACCCAATATGCAAAGGTACCCCAAGGACAAGTGAAGGTGGTCTTATCTCGGTCTTTCAGGCTGATTTGAATATGATTGTACCCGCTAAACCCATCTAGGAAGGAGAAAACATTTTTCCCCGCTAGACCATCTAACACTTCATCTATGAAAGGCAAATGAAAATTGTCCTTTTTAGTGGCCTTGTTTAGTTCCCAATAATCAACACAAATCCTCCACTTACCATTTTTCTTTGACAATAGCATCAAAAGAGAGACCCATTCACTGCCAGAGAAGTGGTAGATGAATCCTGCATCTAGTAACTTTTGCAATTCTTCCTTGAAAATGTCTTTAAGGGTTGGATTCAACCTCCTTTGAGGCTGCCTGACTCGTTTGCAATCTTCCTTAATGTAAATGTGATGAGTACAAACTAAAGGGTGCACTCCCTTCATCTCCTTATAGCTCCAGCTGGAGGCATCTAGATGTTTTCTTAATAAGCTGTATAGTTCCTTCTCTCGGGAGGTGGATAGGGATGAGTTGATTTTCAAGGTTCTTTCTGGGTCAAACTCTATATTCTTAACATGGAGGGAGGTTGGGTTGGCCCCACAGATATTAGTTAAGGGATTGTCTTGGGTTTCTTTCACTAGATGGCCAAAGCCCTGTTACTTCCTCTTGTTTCCTTTTGATAGGCAAGGTATCCATTTTCCTGGTAAGATTCTGCAACATCTCACTTTTGAAGTCTTCCAGCATGTTTCCAAGTTCACCTTTGAGGGATGAACTAGATGAGGAGGTACTACCTATGGGTTGACTCCCCCTACCTTTCTTTCTGGCTGCCCTAGAATTGTTTCTAAAAGTAGTCTTTATGTCTTCATAAGGTAGTTGGTAGATGTCTCCCCTAGCCAGTAGATGGAGGGTGTCTAGAAGGTCTTCTGGAATTCCCTTGAGCAGGACCAACTTTAGCGATTTAGGGTCAAGTGTACACCTGGCCCTTTTATAATTGAGTTGGAACCTCTCTTCATAATCTTCCAATGATTCATCACTTCCCATGGTCATTCAGAAGATTTCTTCCTTGGTGACTTTTGACCTACAGTAGTCTCGGTATTTGTTATTGAAGGCTTGCTGCATTTGAGCCCAAGTTATGATGTTTTTGTGAGGTAACCCCATGAACCAACACATTGTTGCATCCTTGAGGGTAAAAGGAAATAGTTTCAACTTTTGCTCATCTTCTGCATAGTCATAGGTTCAATAGATAACAACAAACTCAAACAAGAAGGTGTCAGGATCTTATCTAGTCAATCCATGGAAGTGAGGTAGGGCTGAAGGACTTATTTTCTTCATTTTAGTGTCACCATTGGTCTCTCGGATGGGAAAGGTACCCTCTACTCTTTTTCCATTCCCCCTAGCATTTCTGTTTTTAGCCATTGTCTCAAGAGGGATGTTTTCTTCCTCTTCTTCTCCTATAGGTTCTTCAAATATCTCTAGTTGTTCCCCTAAAGGTTCTTCAGGATCACTGCCACCGAAGAAGAGAGAAGGGTGGCTTTATGATGTGGTGGGGGTGTTGGGTAGGAATTTCACTGAATTGTCTCTGTTCCTATGAGGCATGAAAGAAAATCTCTTTTTGGATGATTTTTGTTTTTTCCTACTTGTACCTACAAAGTTAAAATTGATTGAACAAACAAATTGCAACTACTGAAATGAGCTTGCTGAAAGGAAATTGCAGAATTGAAAGGACTAATCTACTTTTGTTGAAATGGAAATTACAGAATTGAAAGGGCTAATCTACTTTTGCTGAAATGGAAATTGCAAAATTGAAATGAAAGCAAGGAAATGAAGAAATTGAAAGAAACAACTACTCTACTTTTGTTGAAATGAACTACTTAGCAGAATGTTGCAGTAGAAAATAGAGGAAGAGCAATAATCACAAAATACTCTGACGCTTCCCCAACAACGGTGCCAAAAAGTGGTGAGCACCAGTATTGCAGCGATAATTCTTCAACACCTGGGGCTTCCTACTTTACTTTTATCAACCCAGTAGTTCATAATGAACTTGGAAGTGACGGTGCTGTATGCACAAGTACTAGTTCTTACTGCAGGTTGTCACTTGATTAGCTGGCACAAGATCACTAGGAGATCAATCCAACTTCTATGAATTCTAGAAGAAGCTTTATATGTAACGAAAGAAAACAAAGCTTACTCTATAGAGGCTATTCTACTTGCTGAAAGAGAAAGAAGATTGAAATGTGAATCAAACCTAGCAAACCCTAATTTACCGACTAACCCTACTTTTGAAGAAAGATGGATGAAAAGCCATAAAATGCATGCCATTACCTACTAAGGAAGTAAATAACATCTATTCAAGCTATTTCTAGAAGGAAACAAGAAAAAAAAATCCTTTTGGATTTTTATGTATTTTATGTGAAATTGTCATGCATGTAATTTATTCGCTTGTGGATGTGGCAGCGATTAGGTGGCGATGGAGGGAGACTTTTGGATTTGCAGAGGTGTAGGAAGGTGTGGATGGGTCCTAGGAGACCTTTGGTAACCTTCTGGAGGCTTTCCCTGCAATCAGACTTCAAAAAGTCACCTACAAGAATTTCTACAGGAGGCTGTAGGGGATATACAGAGGGATCTACAGTAGGATCTACAGGAGGATGCCAAGGGCTACTTTAGAGGTTTTAAAGGTGGAAAAATGGTGGGAAAGGGTAGCTGAAGACTAGGGGGATGTGTTAAGGTGTCTGACTTTCATCAAGGATTGATTAGGAAAGAAAATGATAGCTGGATTTGTGTAAGAGACGAGAGGAAAGCTTATGCGAAAAGTGCAAAAATTAGGGCAGGTTTGTGAAGGGCTGTGAATGACCTGTGAAACATGTAGCAAAAGAGATGGTGATGGATGTTTTATTGGCTTATTATGAGCAGAGATGTACTGTAAGAGAGATGCAAATCAAACACTGAAACTGAGGAAGAAAAGAACTAGTTGCACCAAGAAAACAAAACTATATCTCATGTTAACCTAATTTCTGATTTAGGAAAATAAAATGCTGAAAAATGCTGTATGGAAAGGAAAGCATGGAAAGAGATTTATTGCAGAAATAGAAATGAGTATGGAAAAATGGATCTAAAGCAAAACATTAACCTCTAAATCAAACTGTAACACTAGAAATTGCATGGAGGCAAAACTGTGTTTTGTGGGAGCAAGCATATCTTGACCTCAGTTCATTGTCCCACAGGGAGGAAAGGAGGTCAAGGCTCTATTAATGGTATTTTTGTATATTTTTCTTGTCACTACTTAACCTACTTTAGCAACTTGAAATGGAAATAGCTATGTAAATCACCAAAAATAAACATGTTCTAACCAAGGGAAAAGAAAATCTATCTAACAGTAACTAATTCATGAACTAAAACAAAACATATAAATACAAAACAAGAGGTGTTGGGCAGCTTGGGTTGGGCCCTAACCCCAGAGCTTCAGCCTTTTGAAAGAACTTAGTGCTGACTCAGAAAATATTTCATCTCCATTATCAAAATAATAGTCACATTACATAAAATGGTTCACAAAAGTAAGCTCGAAATGAGCTGAGCAAGAGCTGCAACAAAAGTGCGAAAATTTGACTAACATCCAACAACCTAATGAGGCCCTAAGCCTCTCTATTTATACAACTAGAGCCCCCAACATCTCTCCTAAAATCAAGGAGGCTTGGCTCCCAAGATTTGAGATAGACAATAGTTATTCTTCACTTGCTCGACTGCCCCTTTGATGCATTGATGTGGCTGCTTGTGCTCCGAGCTTTCTGAAGGAGGATTCAAAGTAGGGAGTCTTCAATGAGGAGGAAACCGTCCTATAAATCCTCTCCCTTGTCTTCCTCTAATATTGATTGCCAAATGCTCATTAAACCTTTGACTTTGTCTCAAAATTGACCAAAAATCTGCATAAAGCACACATTAGACTTTATGGCATAATGACTATCCCAACTCACTCTGTTAGCATAAATATAATAAAAAACATGCAATAAAATAATGAGAATGGTGGATTAAAGTAAGTTAGGGGGAAAAATGAGCCCATATAATTACCCATTTCTAGGGCTCATCAGTTGGTCTATGGGAAAAAGGCCTTGTTGTCAATTTAATTTTTGTACAATACATTGAGGATGGTAGCCCAACTAGATCTAGATCTCAGTAGTGAAAAAAAAGAGATATTTCTCCAAATGAATGGGTTAGATGAGTCTAGAATGCAGGCCCTCTCACATAGAGAGGTGACTCAAATTTATATGAAGATCTGGGATGAAAAGAACATCAAGGACAAGCAATTTCAAGAAGGTTATTGGGCTTTGTTAAATGCTTCCAGATATAAAGATTTTAAGGGAAAGTTAAGGACTAGATGGTTAGGACCTTATGTCATAGAGAAATTTCATGATAATGGTTCAATGCAAATTAGAACCATTGATGTAGAGGCTAATCCTTTACTTGTTAATGGGCACAGATTGAAGTTTTACAAGAAGCCATTTTCAAAGCAAGAGTTCATTAATGGCATCAGCAAGACAGTGATGGTGGTGGAGCAAGTCTCAGCTTCTACCTCATCAAGTCACTGAAAAAAAAAAAAGAAAAAACAAAAAAAGAGAAAAAAGGAAGAAAATAGGAAAAGAAGAGAAAAAATAAGGAGACTTGGGTGAAAACCTTCATGAGGCACCTAAGTCCCATTGTTGGGTTGAAAACCTCTTGAGGCAGCCCAATGGTGTCAAAAAAAAAACACCTCTCAGTGAAAACCTCTTTTGAGGTGCCCAGGGCAAGCAGCTAGGATGAAAACCTCTTGGAGGCACACTAGTTGCTTTCAAAAGAAAAAAAAATAATACAAAAATAATATATAAAAAAAGAGAATAAAATTTTGAAAATATTGTTTGCAGGTCAACAGTTGGATCAGAGCAACAAGACAGGATAAGAAGGGACTGATCTAGTTCATGTTTTTATTTCTCCATTTATTATCCTCATCATTCCATCATTCCCTTCATTTTTCCACTCATTTAGCTCAGTTTGCAAGGGTTCTGTGTTTTCTACATGATTCCATGTAAACCTACAGGATTCCCTGAAAATCTACAGGATGATCCTGTAGGAATTATAGTAGAATGGGAATCCTAAATGAATTAACCTTAGAGAAAGCAGATGACCTACCCATGTCAAAAAAATAAATTTCTACTTTACCATCTCATCATCATACCTCTCTCCACCACCATCACCCCTGCATTCATCCAAAAAGCGTTAGTTTCAAAAATTACAGTTTTCAAAGAAAAAAACAAAGAGAAAAGAGGATGAAGACAGAGAACAAGGGAAAAACACCTGAAGGCTATTTTCCTCATTCACAAATCCCTATACCCCTTCTCTTCCCATGCCAACCATCTTCATGCCCTAGGAGTTGAAAATGATTAATTTTTTTTTTAGGGAGAAGCAGCAACAGGACATCCTATAGGAAATGATGTAGCAACATATCCCACAAAACAAAAAGTCACGGGTTGTAGGCAGATTCAAGCATGGACATCCAGAGGTCAAAGAGGCTCCTTTAGAGCTTAGCAGCAGCATCAGGATCATCGGCATCAACACCTAGCACCTACACATCAAAGAAAAACATCAGAGGAAAATAATAAAAGAGAGGATAAAAGCACATGCAGTTAGTACACAGCAAGGACTTCATCCTTCAACAAATAGCATCAAGGCATCATTACCATAGGTAAGTATCTCACTTCCACTCTCTTATTAGCATGATATGGTCAAAAATGTAAAAGTTTTGAAAGAGTTGGTTTATAAGCGAAAGGTGGCCAGTTAACTTGGCCACCTTCGCTCAGTCAACAAGGAGAAGACAGTTAGTCCTTACACACGTGGCAATAGTCAAGTCAAGGAAAAGGAGAGATGAGGTCGAAAGTGGTTAAGCTATGAATTCCCGAAGTGGGAGTTTATTATGAGGTGAGGATAATGATGATGTGGTAATGGGAGCAACGATCTAAAAATAGATATTCGTACCTCGGCTGTCAGCACACCGCCCCACTCAAATCAACCATATGAGGAAATAAACATTGATCCCCATGCACATTCACATTCTTGAGGCTACACACTAGCAAAGTCACTCTTGGCCCTCAAGCACTCTATACAAAAGGAATAATTTGTTTTTTCCTTGGGTAGGAGCACCTACAGCATCCTACAGGAAATCTTACACGATCCTACAGGAGATCCTACAGGATACAAAACATCACCTACAATATTGGTAGTGAGTAGTTATACAAGGGAAAAATAGAGGTTGGCTTCATCAAGCAGTGATAAGGAGGTAGGCTCTATACTTTCCCACAATTTTCAAGTGAAAAGAATATAGGAAGCCTTCTATTGTGTTGAAAAAGATTGCAGTCTAAGGGAATTGTATACACAGATTTTTCATTTAAAATTCCTCATTCATTAAATTTTGTATTAGACATATACAACCCTCCATCCATCAGAGAAAATGATAGGGAGATTTAATAAGAGGGAACTCGTCAACACAGTGAGGATTCATTAGCACCCTCCTGTACTAGAGATATTCACAAGGCACAATTGGATGGGTTTCTTTCAAAAATTGAGGGGATATGATGATGAAGTAGCCAAAGATGTTGCTCTCTCCCTCATTCCACTGACTAGGACCCATGCCATTATTATGGTGAAAGGCCTCTCTATAGAACTCACCCTTGAAATCATAGGCAAAAACACCACCCTTCCTTTAAGGATGCCTTGGAGAAAGGAGGATAAGGGAAATAGACAAGTTGCAAAGAAGAAATTCTTTTTAGAAGGAAAGGAGGCCATGGAAGACAAAAATGGAGTTAGAAGATGAAGCCCGCCATATCCTTGGAATGAAATTAGCTACCACCTTATTAAGTATATCTCATGTGAAGGTAGGTATAGTGTGGTATATGGATACCATTTTAGGCTTCTCCAAGAGTTGAGGTTTGAAGCAGACACACCTCCTCAAAACAGACTCAGCATACCCTACTTCCTTCTTTAATCAGTGATATATATGAGCATGAAGGTGTAGGAAGGAAACCATCGATAGCTAGCCCATCATGGGTTAATTAGACTTATCATATAAGATACCCTCCAAAACCTCAGACTCCCTATCACATGGGAAACTTTTAGAGACATGTGAACAAAGGAAGGCATAATAGCCCTTGAGTATGACAAAATCCCCACTGCCAATGAAAGGGATGAAGAAGAAATAGAGAGCGATGAAGAGGAAATAGATGAGGAAGAAGAGAAAGAAAAGGAGAAGGAAAGTGGTGAAGAGACAAAAAAAAAGATGCAAAGGAGGAAACTGATGAATGTAGTGAGGAACTAGAGGGAGAAGGAGAGGAGAAGGACAAAGATGAGAAGGGGAATGTAAAAGGGGAGATAGAAGACAAGTAAGAATCACCCAGGGTATCCCCATAACCCACTAAGAAAGAGGCAGCAGCTGCCCTCGCTGCCCTTAGCACCCCTATCAAACAAAAAGGGAAGAGATAGAAAAAAACTCTATTGTACTTTAGGACAAGAAAAAGTACAAGGATAAGGCAAGAAAAACCTCAAACTCCCACGAAGGTTCCCATTATCATTGAAGACTCACTAAATCAATAGGAAAGTATAGATCCTCGTATGAAAAATCAAGAAGGGGGATCATCAGGACAAGACTCTCCCAAGTCTCCTATCACTTATGTTAGGAGGCCTGTCACTAGATCTACCTCATCCATGGGAAAAGGCCTCCTACATGATACACAAAAGGACCTACAAGAAGAAGGGAAATCCTACAAGAAACTCTGCCAAACCTATAGGAAACTTAGAAATTGGACAAAGAAGGGAGTGTGCAACAAGAAACAAAGAAGGAGGATCCAGATTTGAGGGAACCTAGTCCTCAACCTAACCTTGACTCCTACTACAGATTCATTGAAGGGGGTAGGGTCATTCCACAGAAATTTTCCATCCCATTATTCTTTGAGCTTGAAAAATAAATGGCAAGAATGCATAGACGAATGAAAATTGACAAATCCAAAGGAGTGGAGGACATAGGTCACATGGAGGAGAAATTAAAGGGGATGGGCAGAGAACTGAGTAGCCTGAGGGATAGAGAGGCAATGATGAAAGCTCAGTTGGAGGTATAAAATGCATGGTTAAGAGGACAACTACAAGAGAGAGAGAATCAATTGGCATCCATGGCTAGTCTATCCTTACAGGAAATCCAGTGTAGGATGCCAGCTAAGTCCTATATATTATACCTTAAGGAATAGTTGTTGCAGTTCCAAATCAAGACTTTAGCATAGAGATGCACTGTGCCATTCTAGGATTATAGAAAATTCATTGATATTTGTGATCAAATCACATTGGAGGATAGGGATAAAATGTCTGAGTTCTACCTACATAACTTAGCCTTGAGAGATCTAAATGTGTGGGACCCTAATTCAAAACTAGGGGACTTACAATTGATGGCTTTGGGATCATGGATGAACCATGAGGAAGCAAGGGCTGTAGAAATGAAGAAAATAATGGCAAGGGAAGGAAAAAAACCTATCATGATAAGAGTTGAGCAGTCAAATCCAATGGCTGTCATCAACACCCATAAATTGATTGCAGATGACCCTCAACTTGCACCTAGGTACCTTGCTGCCCAAGAGAAAGAATCTGACACTTTGATGACATGTTTAGGCTGTTAGGGGATGCCATCATGAAATATTGCCAAAGGAGATGGAACACTCTTCCCTAGAGCTTGAAAATTAGATAGTATTGTTCTCCACAGAGAATGGGAGAAGCACTGAACATGACACCCATGTACAGGAAAAATCTCCAGAGACTCAAAGTCAATTGGATTAGCTTGAGACTCAGTCCCCCACTGCTCTTAGGAATGTTGGAAGGAAGGAAGGAAGGTAGAGGAAGATAGAAAGAAGTGGGAGGAGATAGAAAGGAAGGTAGGATTTTATGCACAAGAAGAGGAAACTACAACAGAAGCGTGGGATGCCAAGGAGGCCACTAGAGAAATGAAGGACACATATATTGATTGAGTTGCTCAGATGATTAGCAACACTTTCAGTAGGGGGGTGATGATGAGCCTCATCATTGGATAACTATATGGACTTTAAGCCACCTCCTAGCTTATTCAAATCAACTCTTCTCATAATTTATTACATATTTTGATTGTATTTTTCTTAATGTAATGAGTCAAAGTGAGATATTATGCCTAGTGGACTAATACGGATTGATTGTAGCTTTTTGACATAAAATCATGTATATTTGAGCTAATTAAGGGTTGAAACTCGAATGAGACAAGGAGGATAGATTGTAGGAGGTAGATCCTCCCCATTTACTCCTCATTCAATCGAATATTTCTCCATCAATCACACTAGCTCAGAGTACAAACAACCAAGTCATGAAGATCAAAAGGTAGCAGAGCAAGTGATACTCAAAGAGCTAGTTTATCTCGAGTTTGGGAGCTAAGCCTCCCTAGATTTAAGGAAGTCATTGGAGACTTCAGTTGTATAAATAAAAAGGCCTAGAGACTCATTATTTTCAAATTTTTGTTGTAAAAACACTAGTCATTTTCGAGTTCAAGGTTTGTGGAAGACATTGTTATGTAATTTTCAATATTGATAATGAGGATGACCATTTTCTTAATCCAGCACTTAGTTGACTCAGAGGGCTGAAGCTCTTGTGTTAGGGCCCAACCCTAGCAGCAAAGGATCCTCTTCTTGTATTTGTATTCTTAGTCAATTTGATAGATTAATGGTTGAATTTTCTTTAAAATTATTTCATTGCAAGTAGTTGTAGATTTGATTAGTTTGATTCCATTTGTGCTTTACTTCAAGAGTAGCTTAGAAGAGATAAAGTAACATAACAAAGTTGTTAGTAGGTGGATTTGGCCTCACTCCTTCCTTCAGGGATCATGGTTTGAGGGAAGAACCCCTATGAAGCCCCATAAAGATAGAATTCTAGCTTCTCATGCAATTTAGGGTTTTCTACACATAGGCCAGAATTTGATCAGTTTGCAAGAATAGGATTTAGTTATCATTTCTTCTATCTTTATTCTTACATTAGATCTCATCAAGGATTCATATTATTTTGCAATTTTTCCTCATGCATGAAATAGGTAGCTAGCTCATGAAATTTTGTTTTACTTAGTTAATTGGAATCCTTCTTGTTTACATGATTTATCGATAAATTTCAATGGTTAATGCAGTGCAAGAGTTTCACTAGTACATAGATATTTCATGATCAAAAACCTCATCCCAACTTCATCCATTCATGATCATTCCTTTCTTTCACTAAAACCCTCACTGATTTCAGCATTTCACAAGAATACTTCTCCAAGCTTGTTGAGCAAATCAATCCATCTCCCAACTCTGGTTTTGAGTTCTGAAGTAGTCCTAGGTACTCTCTTGCCTCATTCCATCCACCAACCACCTTTCTTAAGCCTCCCATCACCTTCAACATCCCTCATTTTTCTCTCAGTTTTATCGTGTAGGAATACAGGGGATCCTGTAGGAATTTAGGATATCTTGTAGAACGCATTAGGACATCCTGTAGGTTGACCTGTAGTGGCCTATTTTGAGGTTGAATTGTGGAAAAATCCCCTAGGAAGCTAGAAGAGGACCCCTATTTGTCTCCCAAGCATTTTGACCATTTACCATTATCCTTAAGCCCCCTGCCACATCACCAACATAAGTTAGCTTTCACACTTTCTCATGAAAAAAGACAAGAAGAAAAACAAAGTTATTTTATTCATTTACATGTACAATAGTAGAATGTTTGATATTTCAATCTGCATACCTAGGACAGTAGGATTTCATACATGTTAACTTAGCATTCTTTTGAAGCAAAGCCTCTTAGTAGTTAGTTAGAAAAATGGTGTGTTTTAGCATTTGATTTCAGTATTTTTCCTTACTGCAATAGACAAGCTTTCCCTTAGTGTATATTTCTATTTTCCTCATTGTTAATCAACCCTCTTCTAAATCAATAGAAGTCTGGTTTTAAAAACCTTAGTGGTCTATCGCTAGCTTAGAAATGACAAGGAGTAGACCCATCACATTTACTTGTGTGTACAACACTGTCACCACCAAGTTTGTGTGAACCTTGGGTTGATAAAGTAAAGTTGGTGTTAAGTCATAAAAAAGGTCTTTTTCACCTCTAATTACCTCACATTAGTTTGTCAATCCAGGAATGTTTTGTTATTTCAAAGAGTGTCTCAGTTTGAGGCTATCATTTGTCAGAGTAATGCTATTAGTATAATGCTCAAAATACAAGAGTAAATGGATGCTCAAAACAAGGTCTAATTACAGCAAAACACCTTAAAGTTAAAGTCATGCATTCAAGAAACTAGGAAATCTATCAGTCAAGGGTCCAGTAACAGTAACTCATCCCTCTGTAAACTGCTGTAATTGAAGATAATCAAATAATCGATCATCAATCTAGGGACTAGACAGCAAATGTCAACACCCACTACAGTTTCAGATCGTTTTGCACACCAAAGCAGTGATAACGCAAATAATAAAAGAATGGAACAACAACTAAGTAATGTAACAGTAACTAGGAAATGGAATAACAACTAGGAAATGGAATAGCAACTAGGAAATGTAATAACAACTAGGAAATGTAGCAACAACTAGGAAATGTAATAGCAATCAATTCTTATGAACACCTTAATCGTCAGAAGTAAGTGCATCAATCGTACCCTACAGGAATCAGGTAGCAATCCTTATTCTAATGATAAATCAGAAAGCACAAGGAAATAGAATGACAACTAATTAGTAATGAAACATAGCACAATACTCAGAGCCAAATGCAAGCACACGATAACCCAAGATAATAACACACACAGAACACCTTAAGAAAAGTAGCAATCTGATTTTGATACCACCAATATCAATCTTGGTTATTAGGAATAACGATTGTAATTCATAACGGAACAGTAATGACAGTTGAACCGCAATCGCAATCAATTATAAACCATAGATGAATATAGAAATATGAATATTACAACACAGTTACTCTGTAGTTGAGCAGCAACAGTATTTTGTAAAGACCAGCAATGTCGTATCAACAATTAGAGGAATAGCAATGCGTTGCAGAGTCAATACAATATTTCTATTTGAGAGAATGATATTACTCAATCTAGCATGAATCAAATAAAACAGAGTTGTGATGTAAAATAACAGAACATATCAAATTACCAAACAAAGCTGATAATTAAAACCACACACAAACCAAAAGTAATAGTATAGGAGTAAGTGTTCCACCAGGGCCGGGCCCTTAGCCTCCAAGGACACACCACTTGAGATTATTCCAGGATCAAAGATGAAACAACAACCAGGTTTATATTAATGCATTGAAACAGAATTACAATGGATCACTTCTCAATGAGAGTTGATGATCAAAGTCTCAAATTAAAGAAAAGTTACATAGAAAAATGACAGTGTATCCCCCGGGCTAGCTATGCTGCGCCTTTTTATAACAGCTAAGGCGGAGATGTCAAGGATGCAAAAATAGCTAAATAAATGATCCATCAGGATCAAAGGATCCTGAGGGATTCGCCAAACTATTAACTCTCAGTTATCCATTTGCTTTCTTGCGTCGAGTCGATATCTCTGTTTCCTTTCCCTGGTTGATATGATTTAATTTGGATCACCTTGTTTGCATGTGGTTCCCTGCCAAAGGGACAACAGTTAACTTGGCCCTGTATTTTTATTTGGAATGACAGTATTTTGTTTTTCTCTTTTCCTGCATAAGAAACAAAAATTATCAGTGTTTTCGTATTGCATATTAATCTTATAGATTTTGTCATAATCTCTTATTAGCTACCTAGTTCATGATGCAAAGGGCTGTGAGTTTTAATGAAAATATGCCAAAATAATCAACAAAAACATACCTTCTTTAGTACTCCACACACCCCCCTTACTTACCCTTTTTCATGCCCTCATGAAAACATTGTAGTTGACATGTAAGGTAGTGAGAGATTAGGCTGGAGATGGGATCTCATGTGGTGGTCTACAGCCATGATGCCTAACTAGGTGTTCAAAAAAATGGCTTGTCTGACCCTCAGGAATCTCATATAGGGCTTGGTATCCAGGTGCAGGGTGCCAAATGATCGGACTCCGGAACCTGTATCCTAACTAAGATGGCCTTGTTCTCAAGATAAATTCACCATAGAGTTGCAAGCGATCGATGGCTAACTTAAAGTTTTCATAATTAAATGGTTCCCTGAGTTGGATATTCTTCTTCCTTTCGTGATCCTTCAAAGGCCTAGCTTTTGGATAGATTGACATTCTTTTGCTGTTGTTGTAATTCTTCATACCTTTCTCGAGGAACCATCTGTTCTGTGAGTTTTTCTGCTGCTTGTTGAGCTTGCATCAAACCCTCTCGTAGGGTTACCATCCTTGGATTGTTGTCCCACATGGTAGTGGTGAGCAGGAGGTTCACTTGAATCTTCTTATTGCGTCATCTCATGTTTATGGTTCACATTTCTTCAGAGGGTTGTGCCTCTGTCTATATTTCTTTGTCACAAGCCGATATATCATCTGTTGTACTTCAACATGGGTAATATTTGAATGTTGTTCCTTTTTTTTTGAATAGTAGACTACTTCTCGACAGGGTTTGGAACAACACGGTGCTCTTCACCAGGGTTTTGAACAGCGGGGTTCTCTTCAACAGGGTTTTGAACAGCAGGGTGAACTCGAGTCCTCTGAACCTTTTTCTTGAGGGCTCTTGCTGGAGTGGTTGCATGTTCCCCCCCGAAGTCCTTTTTACCCTCTTCATCATTTTCAAAATCCCGATCTGTTGTCGAATTCGAACCATCACATTCAGTAATCTTTGTTGTTCTTTCCATAATCTCTTAATTTTTTCTATTTCCTTAGAAGGAACAATTGTCTGTTTACTCAGGCCTCAACTCTTATCTCGATCAATTCCCTGGTTTTCTCCTTTGTGTGATCCTTCGTTACTCTGCTTGGATTGCTCAAGGGTAAGAACCCTAGCCGGTTATGTTATTTCCTGGGTGACTTATTTTTCCACCTCCTCTTCTTCCTGAATTTCTTCCAATGTAGTCTGGCTAGGAACCGCTTGTTCCTCCTTTGTAGCAATTTTTTCTCCTGTCATACTTTCATCATGAATAGGCTTACTCTCTTTTTCTACCTCCTCATCATGTAATTCTTTGGGTGCATTTTTATCCTGCGCACAGTGTTATTTTGGTTCTTCTTCAACATGGAGGTCTGGGGGACTAAGAGATTGGGCATATTTGCCCATATTGGCCAAAATTTTTGCCAATTCATCTTCTTGCAATGGATTTTGCAATGGGCTATCTTCACACTGCTCTGTTTCTTCATCCTCCTGCTCAGGTTGCTTTGTTTCTTCCTCCATTTCTCCTTCCTCATTTCCTTGCATTCCTTTCTCATTTTCTTCTTCTTCTAATTCTGAGGGTTGCTCATCCCCTGAATCATCTATCTCTACTGGTT
Source organism: Pinus taeda (assembly GCA_000404065.3). Taxonomy (NCBI): domain Eukaryota; kingdom Viridiplantae; phylum Streptophyta; class Pinopsida; order Pinales; family Pinaceae; genus Pinus; species Pinus taeda. The sequence continues at coordinate 29,698 of APFE031335315.1, forward strand.
GGCTAGTATCCCCTTGGGAATTTTCCAGCCTCCCTTTAATCTGTGCCAATCAGACTGATTTCCTTCGTTTCAATGGGTGATCTGGTGTATTAGTGGCATGCTTACGTTTTGGGGATGGGGTAATCAATCCCCCGTCTATCATGGCAATTAACTCTTCCTAGCTGCTTTGCAGCTGGGTGAGGCTATGGCTAACTATCAACCATATCAGCCCATGGTGACTTATGACTAATTCTACATGTTGTGCCTTTTTCATGCTTCGGGCAACATCATGAAGTAATGAATTTAAAAATGCAGGTAAGTTTACAAAGTAACCTACTTTAATATAGCTAAAAGTTTAAGGTGTCACGGTCTTACCACGTCTTTCCTGCCTTCACAGGTGATGTAGCTCTTGATGGTCGTTGCCAATTCTGCCCACAGCTCTCCTAGTGCTGCTAGTAAACCCCCTTTCCTCTGACTGTTAGGTTTTGGCCTTCATCCTGGAAGGTTTTTATGATTTTTTGTAGTCTCTCCTTCTTTAACGTCCACACAGGTCCAGTGGCTAGCAGTCCCGAGACTTCTACAATTATGTCATTGGTGACTGCTATGTGTCTCCGCCTTACTGTGGAGTGATCTTCTTGCAAGTTCTGCAAGAATTCTATTGCTACGGTCTCATTGGATTCCTGTAAACGATTGAGATAAGTTAACCAACCTGCTATTGCCAGTATTTCCCATGCAGCATCAGAGACTGTCAATACCTGTGGTTCTCTCCGAATTAATCTTCCTCCCATGCTTTTGGTTTCACTGTAAAATCTCAAAGTATGACAATGGAACAACAGGTTGTTCAAACTATTGGAACAAAGAGAAACTAACAAAACAACAGGACTCACTCAATCCCGAGTCACTTACTAATTGCCATAGAGCATACTACAAAAATGGCTTAGGAACAACAAGCCATGCAAATTAAAAAAAATAAAAATAATATACCATTGAGCCCTGCTATTCCCAAGTACACAATTTACCGAATAGTAGTCTGACACGTATATTAGCAAATGATGAGGTTAACCTCCCCCCCCCCCAGAAATGTGATAGGCCATCCTCGGTCATCAAATAAGGGAGCGACATGTCGATCTGCCCTGGGACAGAGTCATAAAGGAATAGCGTATGGCAACATGCCATGTTTACAAAAGTAGCAGGTTACCGAAATCGAGGTGTATAGTTGGATCACTTAACAAGTAAGAGACTACTGTGATATGATGCGATGCTGGGAGGATAGGACAACTGACATGCACACAGAGTATAATGCGGTCATTGTCAAATTTTTCTGTCATGATTGGTGATAACAGATTTACATGTGTTTAATGGTTCAGGAAATAATATACATAATCTTATGTGACTTATTACAAAGGTATAAGAGACAGAAGGGTGTTGATGATTACCTATTGGTGTATAAGTAATGTGACTTCAATGTCATTAACAGAGCTCTGCTGCCGACAGGTGTCCATAACCTTGGCAGAGTTGTTTGTTTCACCTATGGAACCATGATCCTTTGTGTATGCTTAGGAAGTGTTGTGCAGTGTCAAAATGTAGGCCATTATGCTGGCTTGGTGACCACTTAGCCATAATTCCATTCACCAGGAAGGAGTGAAAGGTGGACAGATCGGCTCATGATGAGACCTCCTGTTCCAAGGACTTTATTTTCTGATGTGCCTCTTGGACCATATCCCTGGTGTGGTGGCCATAGTGGGAATGCCACTTCACTTTCTTCCTTATGAACATGGTAGGCTAGCTCTTGATGAGACCCCCTATCTTGCATTTGACAACTTATATAAACAAGTCATATAAACATCATTTTTCTTTCTTTTTTCTTTTTTCCTTTCATAAAGTACTTTCCTATTTATACACAAAGGGTGGTTCAACACTCCTTAAGAGTAGGAATGGTAGAAGAATTCTTAACATCTCAATAGAAACATATAGACCCTTTGTTCTTATTCCTGAATAATGATCAAAAAATATTATGAGAACTTAAGAGGAACCAACATGATAAAGATAACCAATCAGATCAGAATTACTAGAATAATGACAACAAATATAATGGATAAGTGTGTCCTTCCGTCTTTCCTCTTACCAATTGAGAGCAATTTCTTGTAAAAATAGCAATTTTATATAACTTACTGATTTCAATATGTTGTCGTTTTGTATCCATTACATAAGTGCATAGCTATGTTCCAAAAGAATTGAAACAGTAGGAACAACAGACATCTTTCGGGAAACAAGCATAAGTGAAAGGAATACGAGGATGTTGTTATTTCAAAAAGGAAGAGCAAAAGAATACAAGTTTTGTTCCTTTGAAAAAGGAATAGCAAAAATCAAAAGTGTTGTTCCTTTGGAAAAGGAACAACAGAAAACACAAATGCCGTTCCTTTGGAAAAGGAACAACAAAATTCAAAAGTATTATTCCTTTGGAAGAGGAATAGCAGAAAACACAAATGTCGTTCCTTTGGAAAAGGAACAACAAAAATCAAAAGTGTTTTTCCTTTGGAAAAGGAACCACAGAAAACATAAATGGCGTTCCTTTGGAAAAGGAACAACGAAAATTAAAAGTGTTGTTCCTTTGGAAAAGGAATAGTAGAAAACACGAATGTCATTCCTTTGGAAAAGGAACAGAAGAAATCAAAAGTGTTGTTCCTTTGGAAAATGAACGGACAAAAAACACAAATGTTGTTCCTTTGGAAAAGGAACAACAAAAATCAAAAGTGTTGTTCCTTTGGAAAAGGAACAACAGAAAACACAAATGTCCTTCCTTTGGAAAAGGAACAGTAGAAATCAAAAGTGTTGTTCCTTTGGAAAATGAATGGCAGAAAACACAAATGTCATTCCTTTAGAAAAGAAACAGCAAAAATGAAAGTGAAAAAGGAACAGCAAAATGAACGACTGGCCCAAAAGGTGTTGTTCCTTTGGAGAAGGAACAACAAAATGAAAATGCTATCCCTTTGGAAAAGGAATAGCAGGAACAACCATAGTGCACACGAATGTTGTTCGTTCTGAAAAGGAACAACAAAAATGACAATGTTGTTCCTCTTGAAAAAGGAACATCAGAAAAAAAAATGCAAGCGTTGTTCTTTTTGAAAAAAAAATAGTAAAAACAATAAAATTACTGTTGCGTCGAAAAGGAACAGCAAAGTGCTAATACACAAATATATACAGAAAATGATTTAACAAAACAAGGAAATTATGTACAAAGTGTAAAAACCGGTGAATCACTTAATGAATCACAGGTGAGGAGGATTTCTCCTCCTCCTCCAAACTTTGCATGTCGGAGTCTTTGCGTAGTTGTCGATAGAAGGATTCCCGAGTAAGTGGTTTACGATATAGTCAAACTCGGTGGTCGTTTTCCTTGAAGGAATATCTAGATCCATCAATGGCGGTTAGAGTAAGGGTGCCATTATCATGTACCTTTTGGATTTCATATGACCCCAGCCAACGAGTCTAGAGTTTCCCGAGAAAATCCTGAAACCTGGAATCGTACAAAAGTGCCCAGTCTCCTTCGCAGAAGACTTTATTTTTAATGAGAGAATCATGCCATTTAGTTCATTGTTGTTGGATTAATGCAGTTTTTTGGAGGGCAGAGAGCCTAATTTCATCTAGCTCATTGATCTGCTGTAATATATTATTTTGTGCCTTGTTTAGATCTAAGCCGACTTCTTGTTCTATTCGTAGTGTTTGGATTTCGAATTCTATAGGAAAGATGGGTTCCTTTCCAAACACCAATTGGTATGGTGAATAGCCAGTAGTGCTTCTCTATGTTGTTCTGTAAGCCCATAAGGCTTCTGGTAGTCTTGCAGCCCAATCATGTCTATGAGATGCAATGGTTTTCATTAAGATTGCCTCTATTATTTTATTGTTGTTTCCTACTTGACCATTTGTCTGTGGGTGATATGGAGAGGTAATTTTGTGCTGGATATGATAATTTTTGAGTGTTACAGCAATCTTGTTACCAGTAAACTATGGTCCGCCATCTGTAATTATGTCTCTTGGAAGCCCATAGCGCACAAATATATGGAACAAGAACTGTATGAAAGAATCCTCTGTAACTCTCGGCAATGCCTCTGCTTCAACCCATTTGGTGACATATTCTGTTGCCACCAAAATATATATTTTTGGGTTCAAGGATGGGTTAATTGGTTGAACGAAATCGAGGGCCCATTGCTCGAATGGTTCAATGACTAGTTGTGGGTTTAGGGGCATTCCATCAGACTAACCAGGGTGTCCTGCTCTCTGGCAACTATCACAGACTTGGACGAACTTCTTTGTGTCTTTGAAGATTGTGGGCCAATACTACCCTGTTTGTAGGACCTTACGCCTAGTTCTGCGCTTAGCGAAATGTCCGCCACATGGTCTGTCATGGTAGGCTTTTAAAATATTAAAAATCTCATCCTCATGGACACATCTCCTGATGTGCATATCTGCCCCTGTATGGAACAGGTAGCCCCCAATCCAAGAAAATAGAGCACTTCGCTGGACAATCTATTTTCGTTCATTGGGGGTTAGATGTTTGGTAATTTACCTATTGTTAAGTAATTCACATAATCAACTTACCAAGGTGTTTTAACAGTGACAACAAACAAAAGCTCATATGGAAATTGATCTTCAACTGCTGGTGTGTCCACTAGTTTTGGCATTCGCAAGAGAAAGTCAGCTACGAGATTTTCTTTTCCAGGTTGGTCCTTGATTGTAATGTCGAATTCCTATAATAAACTCAGCCATCTAGTTTTTGCCATTTTGATTGTTTATTTGCTAAATATTTTATGGTAGAGTGATTTGTATACAAGATAACAGGATATCCAGTAATGTAATGCCTGAACTTATTGATAGCATGTATTACAGCTAGAAATTCTTTCTTAGTAACAGTATAATTCAGGGGATAAATTTTTGCTAAAATAATAAATTGCATATGGTTTTTTGTCTTCTTCCTGCCCAAGGACTGCTCCAATAGCTGTATCCGAGGCATCTAATGAAATTTGAAATGGCAAGTCCCAATTTGGTCCTCGAAGGACTGGGGCTGTGGACACAAGCTTCTTCAAATAATGGAGAGCACGTTCACTTTTTCTGTCCAACGAAAGTCAACATTACCTGTCAGTGCATATAGAGGAGCAGAAATATGCGAAAAATGTTCTGTAAACCTTCTATAATAACCAAAAAATCCAAGAAAACTGCGTAGCTCTGTTTGAGTGGTAGGAGTAGGAATTAGAAAAATTATTTGAATTTTAGCTGGGTCTACCTGTATGCCAGTCACCGAGATATGATGGCGTAGGATAAGCCCTTCAGTCATCATCATATAATATCTCTCATGGCTCAAACAAAGCTTGGTGGCAATGCAGCGCTGTAGGACTTTTTCGAGTGTGTCTAATGCTGGATCAAAATCATCTCCGTATGGTGTAAAGTCATCCATATATACTTCAAGTCCTTCATTTATTAAGTCTGAAAAAATACTGAGGATAGCCCTTTGAAATGTGGTAGGAGCATTGCATAAACTAAAAGGTAGAACTCTATAGGCGAATGTTCCCCAAGGACAAGTAAAAATGGTTTTGTCTTGGTCTTCAAGGGAAATATGAATCTGATTGTACCCACTGAAGCCATCTAAGAAAGAAAATAATTTCTTTCCTGCCAAAGTGTTTAATACTTGGTCAATGAATGGAAGGGGAAAGTGGTCTTTTTGTGTTGCTTTATTTAACTCTCTATAATCTACACAAATCCTCCACTTTCCATTTTTCTTTGGTACCACCACAAGTGGAGAGACCCATTTACTATTGGAGATAGGGTAGATGAAGTTAACATCTAAAAAATTTTCAAGTTCAGCTTTTACCACATCTTTTAGATGAGGACTAAGTCTCCTTTGAGGCTGGTGAACAAGTCTCTCATCTTTTTCTATGTAAATGTGGTGTGTACATAATTGGGGATCAATTCCTTTCATATCAGGGTAGTCCCATGAAAATGCTTCTTTATATTTCTTCAATAGTTGGATGAGCTTCTCTTCTTGTTCAAAAGTCAGGTTGGCATTAATGTTTAAAGTCTTTTTTGACTAAATTTCTACAATTTTGCTATTTGAAACAGAAGTAGTGGGTAGTGTTTGCTCGTGTGTATCTTTAAGAGGATCTTCTTCTAACTCATTATCAAAAGCTGCTTCTATCATGTGACATTGTATGTGGGATTTGGTTTTAGCTTGGCTAATAAAATTGTTAATGGCATCATCTTCTACTTGGTCTTTGAAATCGAGGGGCCTCCTTTATAGTTAATGGAGATCTAATATTTTCAGTGAGGTATGATATAGGATGCTTGTTAGTTTTTATTATTATGACACTTGGCTGTGCTAGAGGGTATAAAGGTAAGTTCTTGATATTTGCCCCTCTAGTTATGGTCATATTGCCTTGTCGGTAGCCAATGTAAGCATCGACAGTTGCAAGCCAAGGTCTGCCTAAAATCAATGGATGTCCATCAAGTCGGTTTTTGGGGTTTATTATCAGAAAGTCGGCTGGATACTCCCACGAGTCAATAGACACCATGACATCATGTAGTGTGCCCTCTAGCCTAACCACAGATTGGTCAACCAATTCTAATAAAGTAGAGGTGGGTTCTACTGATGTAATGCCTAGTTTTTGGCAAGTGGTAGTTGTTAAGATATTGATTGCAGCTCCTAGATCAACTAAGGAATTTGAGAAGGTTTGGCCATAAATTTGTATGGTTACTATTGGGTTTCCTAAGTCTTCATATTTAATGGTGTTTCTTTCCTTGATAATAGGTCGGATAGAGTGCCAACTACTTGGACTCCTGGATTATTTGTTATATTCCTCCTTGGTTTCTTTATACATAATTCTTTGATAGTCTTTGCATATATCCGGATGTCTTGAAGGGCTTGAAGGAATGGAATTTTTATGTACAGATTTTTCAGTTCTCCCATAATGTCTGAATCAGGATATTGTATGGTTCGAGGTATGATTAATCATTTTGGGAATGGGGGAGAGGATGTGGTTGCTTGATTATGGATCTGTTGTCTGGTCACATCCTCTTCTTGTGAAGGTTGTTCTATAGGTAATTTATTTTCACTTTGAGATTTTTTATCTCCCTCTGTTTTGATGATACACCCAAATCTTAATTTAAGGTCATTACACTCCCTTAGATCAGTCCCTATTTCCGGTGTTTCAATTATTTGGATAGATTGGACCAGTCTATTATTTGGCTTAGGGTTGGGTTGGGCTAGGAGTTGCGGTCTTAAGTTAGGCTGGGGGTTTTGTTGTAAGGATGGTAGTGTAGGTTGAGGGAGTGGGATGGTTCTTGTTGGCTGATTCATCGGTCTTTGCCAGTTTGTCTGCCAGGCTTGACTTTGTGAAGTAGAAGGGGTCCATTGTGCTGGATATACATTATTTAGCCAATATGGTGGGGTATAGGGAAATTTGGCCAATTAGGTTGGCTTGGTTGATTTAGCCATGGAGATGATGAAGGGAATCACTGTTGTGACCAATTCGAGAATGGAGGTTAATTTTGCCAGATTGTATTATATGGTTGAGCATGATATTGTGGAGGCTGAAAAGAAGAAGCCGGATCTGAAAACATACCTGATTGTCGTGGCTACCATTGATGGCACTGATTGAGTAGATACACTGATTCTGGCTCTTCTTTCGCTTCCTTATATATTGCCTTCAATATAGAAAGTGAGGGACAACTTTCCGTAGAATGACCTTTTGTACAAATGGCAGAAACTTGGACTGCATCTAATGGACACTCCTTATGACCATGTATCTTCCTACATCAAGGACAAAAAATTGCCAAATTATTTTCTGCCTCCACTTACTTTTGTTAGGCCTACATAATATCAAATTATGTTGTCAGTGTCCATAATATATCAGTTTTGAAATTTTCCAATAAATTTCCAATTTTTTCATGCGTTACTCCTTTTGCTGAAATTCTATTATCTCTTACAAACCGATCATGTTTTGCCGGTTTTAGTCTTGTGCTGCCTCTCGAGCTCCTGATACATAAATCAATAATGTTAGCAAAATTTTCCTGATAAATATCTCCTTTTCCCATAATGTTTAATGTTTCAATCCATTGTTTCTTCATTCCCCTAATTAATGTTGTTTTTAACACATTATTAGGTAAGGGTAATGATGCATAAGGAAATCTTTGAAGGTTATACTGGAACCGTTCAACATACTCCTCTAATGTTTCATTTGGTCTAGCTACCATCTAGAATATTTCATCTTTTAATTCTCTAGACCTGCAATAGTCCTAATATTTTTTTAGAAAAGACTAATTCATTTGATCCCAGTTATTTATAACACTACCACCTAATCCCATAAACCATCTTAAAGAAGCTCCTTTTAATGTAGAGGGAAATAATTTCAGTTTCTAGGGATCGGTGGTATAGTCATATCCTCTACACAGCACGTCAAATTCAAACAGGAATGCATCCAGATCCTCTGATATAAGACCGTGGAATGTAGGGATATGCTGAAGAGGAATTGCTTTCATAGGTGCATTAGCTCCAGTATCCACAATGGGGTATTGCAATGTAGAGGTTTGGGTGTTTGGCTGGTTTTGGGCCATTTGGTCAAATATATGCCAATAACCTTCTGGGATATCTAGGAGGGTATTCCTAGGTTGTCGAGGGGAAATGAATTTTATGAGAATGGCCTTGATAACACTTCCTTTATCTAGGATAATGGGAGTACCTAATGTCTGAGGGGATTCAGGTTCTTCGACTTCTCTATAAATGATTTTTGCAGCACCTCCCTTATCTAGATTGCTTAATGGCTGAACTACCCCAAGAGGAGAACTTGGTTTTCCAGTTTCTCCTGTCTCTCCTCTTCCTTCATAGAGGTTGCTAAAATTCCCTTCTTTCAATGGTTCTGGGCTAGAATTTTCAATTTCTTGAAAATCTTGCTCTTCGGTTTGACTATGCACCTCAGCAAAGGCTGCATATGGTGACCCTGTGGCCTGAAGGGAGCTAGTAGGCTATCTAGAAGCAACTTTTCTAGGTCCTATTGAAGGCTGAGATTCTGCTTTCTTAATGATTTCATCTATAAAGGTTGATCGGCCAAGGGTCACCTGCCACTTAGCTTTGTCAAGCTTGGGTAGAGGTTTAGGATTCTTTTCTAGCTTTTTCTGCTTAGTCATGCATGCAAATCAACTACTAAGTTATACCCATACAAAACAACAACATATCTGCAGGAAAGCGGGCAAGGGAGTAGGGCTATTACATACTCCACACGTAGGTTCTTACCTTCCATTTTTAAAACCCAATTCTTTCCTAGTAGGCTCTTACACTACTCTAAAAATAGACAAATGGCTACACTCTTTCCCTGGCAACGATGCCAAAATTTCGAGTTGTAAAAAGGGTATTTTTCACCTCTAATTACCTCACATTAGTTTGTCAATCCAGGAACGTTTTTTTATTTCAAAGAGTGTCTCAGTTTGAGGCTATCATTTGTCAGAGTAATGCTAGTAGTATAGTGCTCAAAATACAAGAGTAAACGGATGCTCAAAACAAGGTCTAATTACAGCAAAGCACCTTAAAGTTAAAGTCATGCATTCAAGAAACTAGGAAATTTATCAGTGAAGGGTCCAGTAACAGTAACTCATCCCTCTGTAAACTGATGTAACTAAAGATAATCAAAGAACCAATCATCAATCTGGGGACTAGACAGAAAATGTCAATGCCCACTACAGTTTCAGATCATTTTGCACACCAAAGCAGTGATAACGCAAATAATAAAAGAATGGAACATCAACTAAGTAATGTAACAACAACTAGGAAATGGAACATCAACTAGGAAATGGAACATCAACTAGGAAATGTAACAACAATCAATTCTTATGAACACCTTAATCGTCAGAAGTAAGTGCAGTAATCATACCCTACAAGAATCAGGTAGCAATCCTTATTCTAAGGATAAATTAGACAGCACACGGAAATAGAATGGCAGCTGATTAGCAATGAAACATAGCAAAATACTTAGAGCCAAATGCAAGCGCATGATAACCTAAGATAATAACACACACAACACGCCTTAAGAAAAGTAGTAATCTGATTTCGATACCACCAATATCAATCTTGGTTATCAGGAATAATGATTTTAATTCATAATGGAACAACAATGTTAGTTGAACCACAATCGTAATCAATTATAAACCATAGATGAATACAATAATATGAATGTTACAACACAGTTACTCTGTAGTTGAGTAGCAACAATATTCTGTAAAGACCAGCAATGTCATATAAACAATTAAAGGAACAACAATGCATTGCAGAGTCAATGCGATGTTTCTATTTTAGAGAATGATATTACTCAATCTAGCAGGAATCGAATAGAACAGGGTTGTGATGTAAAATAACATAACATATCAGATTACCGGACAAAGTTGATAAGTAAAACCATGCACAAACCAAAAGTAATAGTACAGGATCAAGTGTTCCACCAGGGCCAGGCCCTTAGCCTCCAGGGACACACGGCTTGAGATTATTCTAGGATCAAAGATGAAACAGTAATCGAGTTTATATTAATGCGTTGAAACAGAATTACAGCGGATCACTTCTCAGCAAGATTCAATGATCAAAGTCTCAAATTCAAGAAAAGTTACATAGAAAAATGGCAATCTATCCCCTAGGCTAGCAGTGTTGCCCCTTTTTATAACAGCTAAGGCGGAGATGTCAAGGATGCAAAAATAATTAAAGTAGCAATCCCTTAGGATCAAAGGATCCTGAGGGATTTGGCAAACTGCTAACTCTTAGTTATACATTTTCTTTCTTGCATCGAGTCGATATCTCTATTTCCTTTCCCTGGCTAATATGCTTTAATTTGGATTGCCTTGTTTGCATGTGGTTCCCCGCCAAAGGGACAACAGTTAACTTGGCCCTGTCTTTTTCTTTGGAATGACAATCTTTCGTTTTTCCCTTTTCCTGCATAAGAAATGGCAATTATCAATGTTTTCATATTACATATTAATCTTACAGATTTTGTCATAATGTCTTATTATCTACCTAGTTCATGATGCAAAGGGCTGTGAGCTTTAATGAAAAGATGCCAAAATAATCAACAAAAACATACCTTCTTTAATACTCCACAGTTGGTAGCCCCAAGAGTTGTAGCATTCTTGCTGCAATACTGGTGCTCATCAACCTACTAGACCATTAACCATTATGTGACCTCCCATAGATGTCATGCTCAAAATAGTTAAAAGACCTATACAATGTACAGGTCCCAGTTCAAGAGCATCCCATAGTCACAGCATAGAAGATGAATTGGCTTAGTCATCGTCATCTATGTTAATGCTTGAAGTCCTGCAGATGTGCCCAAACCAATGGAAAGCCCTAATTTCCAATTTAGGTGTAATCGACCCATCTGATTCCCGTCTCATGGTCTTTGAATAGACAAAGCTAATTGTCGGCTACCCTCAGCCATTGCTTTCCAAATCCCTATCTCAATCCAGAATATCAATATCCATCATTGCATCATTGACAAAGGGTCTTCCACTTCCATCATGTCCAAATCCATTTGGAAAAACTTAGGATCCCCTAAACTTAAACCTTCTAACATAATTCTCATAGCATACGATGGGTGCCCTTCTACCCTTGTTAGTCTATACCCTAGCTTTCCCATTAAGTTGGCTGGAAAAACTATGTTAATAGATATTGAATTACCCAATGCCTAGTTGGATTACAACATCCTCCTAGCCCAAAGCTATATGTATGAAATGCTCACAGTCACCTCCTTGCTATTCAGAATCATGATGTTCCCTCTTGAGGGGAAGTTTATTACCATTAATCAACTCACATACTATGAGAATACAAATTCACCCACACTAGATGGTGTGTTACCCTTAGTATCCCAAGAAGTGGTCAATACTTACATTGAGCATAGCCCAAGCTAGTTTAAGCCATCAAGCCTCCTAGGAACATTCCCAGGAGACCCTCTAGTAATACAAGATATTGTACCCAATACCAGAGCACCAATTTGTATGATGACTTCATCAAACACTGCTTAAACAATGAGATCCGTTCTAGACACCTCAATACGTGCAACTGAAGAAGTCGGGTATTTACCTCCTATAATCATGCAAGCCTTTTTCTTATGCCCCCCACCTTGGTTCGTCTCAAACCAAGTGATGGAAACCATCAAATTACCTAATATGACTCGTGTAATACTAGTTTGGTACCCAATACCCATGACTATGTCAACTGAGTGAGGACACATGCAGGAAGGGAGCTTCCTAGTACCTCCATTATAGAGGATCACCCCTACTCAAAGCCATCTAGAACCTACCACAATTGGAGCCATCAGAAAAGAAAAATAAAATGGTAAAAAAGGAGAAAATTCCAACTCCTCCAAACCCATACAACCATCCACATTATGTGAGGATTTCAGGAACCCACCTCATATATGTCCTGAAATAGATGAACTAAAAACAATAATGACAGCTTCCAACACATTGGTAACCTCAACTCCACCAAAAGGAGTGAAATTCGTACCCTTACATAACAAGGAAGTATGTACCAACCATGTGTGCACCATATGAAATAAATATGGACACTACACTCACCATTGTCCAAATATCCTTGAACTACAAAAGATGCTAAAAGGCCTCATCCAAACCATGAACTATGAGTCCATAGCGCCAACCCCATCTCCACAAAATGAAAAATGCCAAAACATCTTCTACATACAGGAAGAGGCATCATCCATCTTGACACCTACCTACAACACACGAGGATGAAATAAGCAATATTTTAGCCCCTCAATTTTACTATGTGCTATATGTTATGACCCTACCCATCCGGTAGACAGGTGCCTAGAATTATGGACATGCTACCAAGTCCGACCAAACACACTGGAGGACCCAAGAAAGAGGTCTAGGGAGCAATACCACATATGCACTATCTACAGGGAGAACCATCGTAAAAGGAGGTTCCCTCACCTTCCTCAATTATGCAAAACAACAAATTTCATACGTAACTTCGTAAAGGAAAATCCCGATCTACTGGAATCATATACAGAATCCACAAAACCTACCCGAACAACTCGCAAAGAAGGACCCTTAGTTTTACTATGTGTGTTTGAGGAGAAAAGATGGCTACGCCCCCACCATTTCACCTCCCATCACCATCACCAACCTAGACCAGGCCAAATGCAATAAAAAAACACCTGGCAAAGAAAGTCACCCATCACATGCATATTATGCGACAAACCCAATCATTTGATCAATAAATGTTGTGAATTGGGTAGATTCAATGATATCTTCTGCTTAGTAGCCTAGATCCCCTATAAGCACCTCTCAAAAAAAGAAAAAATCATGCAATTTTATTGTCAGATATGATCTCAATTCCACCACACAAGGAATTGTTAGCACCTTACATGATTCCATGTAGCAAGACTGGCATTAAAAAAAGCCCACGCAAATAGGCTACGCAATAACAAGACCTTGTCCCATAGATGGATACCCCCACAAGATATCCCATCTCACCATAATAAGACCTCACCCCAGATATGGATACCTACACAAGATGTCCTATCTCGCAATAACTAGACCTCACCCTAGAGACGAATAGAACCACAAGATATATAGTCATACAATAACCAAGAGGAATCAACATCCCATGACATGAGTAGCGCCGCCTCTCACACAATCTATTCAGTTAGCACTGAACTAGTTCAGAGAGACCATGTGCATGGTATGATAGAAGTTTGAAACCCTTTGGAAGGGACCATATATCATCAAACATTGCCTCTGAAAGGGGGCATACATACCATCAGAGCTTGATGGGACTTGCCTAAAAAACCCCGCCAATGGTCTCCACCTTAAAAACTTTCACCCATAAAATGTTAGAGTAAGTATTATGTACGATGAATTATTGTTTATGATTATCACCTCATCATAGATATATTCTAAAAATTGCTCTCTCCTCTCATTTAAATAGATGGATCTTCCACCAAATTATCATCACAGGTTCACTGATGGCGCATCTCGATGGTCGCAAAATATCACTACTGCAGCATGGGCAATATGCCTCCGGACCAAGCACCTTGTCTCTTTAATGGGCTATCTATTATGTCAGCCACCAACAATCAAGAATAATATGATGTTTTCATGGGCCTCTTGGCCGACGCCCACCACCTAGGCATCTGTTTCCTACATGTATTCTTGATTCCCAACTCGTAGTGTCACAGTTAAATAGGATGTTCCAAGTCTGCGTTTCATGCCTCTTTCACAAGTATCTACATGCACAAAGGATAGCTAGACATTTTAATCAAATCAAATTCACACATCTACCCAAAGATCAAAATAATATAGTTGATCGCATCGCTAATCAAATCCTAGACTGGCATGCGTCACACATATATAACTATGACTATATGTAAAAACATCAAACACAAGACACATCTATAAACACAAAGGCAGAAATACACCAAGAAGTATGGACGCACATATCACATCATGAGAGCCACAAAAAAATGCCTCGTATATACATCAATATATCTATATATCTATATTTATATGTATATATATATATATTATTATAATATATATTATAGTATATATATATAATTATATCTATATATATCTATAATTATAATATATATATATTATATATATATATATATTAGGTACAAAAAGCACTGGCCCAGGACGAAGAATGACAAGTCATCAAAAAATACAGGGGAGAATCCTCATAAATGGGTTCTTTCCCTGGTACATGCATCATCTCAACCCAAAACAAAAGTACATAACTAGCCTCCCTAAGGCCCTCATGGTGCCATCTTTGCATTAGGAGCCAAAATGGGACCAGTTATAGTTGCTGGCATAGAAATATGGTGCAAATTCGTCTGATGATCCTGCTCTTGGGACATCTTCGCCTCAATCAAAACCTCTGGAAGGTGAGCCCATCCCTCAAGGGGAACACCTCCAATCAAGGTCTCCACTCATCTCTAGGATTCATAGTACCATTGTAACACTGCCTTTGCAACATCTCGTCCTGCCTCAACCTCCTCAACTTGCACGACTAGAATATTTGTAACCATAGCCCCCTCTTTGGAGGGCCCACCAATCTCCATATAACATCATTGTCCTTGTCACTCTCGAGGAGAAATCAGAGGCCTCAGTATCTGGGGTCTCTAAGGAATAGGTGCATCCTTCGCAATTCCCATGTGTCTCTGGTCATGGCCAACTAGGAAGGCCAGTGGACACCCTCGCGGCCCCGCATCTGCAAGTAAACAAAGCAAGTGTCAGCATCATCGTAAATCATAAATACAAGAAAAAACACATCTGTATACAAATTCATAAATAAAAATTATTTACCTAATCAACCCTAGGCAACACTTAGAGGGAGCCCCATCTCTAGATCTCCTGAGAATTCAACCCCATGGTATGAGTAGTCCAGTGTCAGCTAGGGGTTTGACTTGAACCAATGTTGTACTACATCAATCCAATACTAATTCACCTCTCCTCTACCCTCCTGATGCATCACCCGTCCCCAATAGCGCATGTGAGGCTCCTGAGAAGGTTCCACTGGTACTGGAAGAATAGGGTGAAGCATCACCACCTCTTATAGAGTATGTTGCAAATCGTACTCCGTAAAGAAAAATCCTCAGCAACAATTGATGAACCTAGGCAAGCTGTGACACTATCCCCTACCAAACAAGTCGGGCCTAGTTAAAAAATTCCACCACTGAGAGTCACTACAAAACTGAGATGTGAGACCTCGAGCACCAGTTTGGGGACATCAATCCTGCAAGTCTAACTATCATAGGAAGTTTTGCTGGCTTAGATCCTCCACTACTACGATATTCATGTAGCCATCTGAAATAGGATCAGGACCAAAATGTTGCTTAGACCAAACCCTTATTCCAACATCACCTCCTAGAAGGGGATAAGGAAGCACCTCCCCTCGTGGCATGAAACCAGTCACAAAATATATTTCAACCTCCGCCAAGATCGAGAGGTTTGTATGAAGGATGTAGGTTTTAACCCCGTACATAAATTACCTGCATACTAATTCTAAATCACAGGAAAAAATAAAAATGCGAGAGCATAACACATAAAACACATATACACAGAGATTTCCCACTGGATCTCAAAA
>APFE031335315.1:51369-85069 GCA_000404065.3 Pinus taeda
TTTATTCACCAAAGACTTAGATTGGTACAAAGTCCCTAACTTGTCCCACAGAGCCTTCGCCGTAGCCTCCCCTGATACATTCAGCAATACTGAATCTGAGACACACAATCGTATTGTGCTCTTTGCCTTCCGATCCAACTTCTTCCATTTTTCATCGGTCACTCCTGTTGGTTTAGTACCCGGATCTACCGCGATCCACTGATCTTTATCCACCAACAGATCCTCCATATTGAGTTTCCACAACTCCAAACTCTGACCATTGAACTTCTCAATCTCTATCTTTCCGCTACTCGCCATCTTCTTTCACCACCAGAATCGATCTCATAGATCTCCCACTGAACAGGGTCTACCACAGGCCCTAGCCAAACCCCTCTGCAACAAAGGCGTCCCCTTGAAGCCAAAACAGCTCTGATACCAAATGTAGGTTTTAACCCCATACATAAATTACCTGCATACGAATTCTAAATCACAGGAAAAAATAAAAATGCAAGAGCATAACAAATAAAACACATATACATAGAGATTTCCCACTGGATCTCAAAACCAAGACTACCAGCTTGATTTTTCATTATATTCCTTTCAATGTTACAATACATATTTATACATGCTGAAGCATCCAATAGCATGGACTGAAAACCATTGCGTCCAAAACCATGGACCGAAAACCATAGGTAGGTTTGCCCAACCTAATATAGGGTCCAAAAAAAAATTTCTCGAGGCGCTGCCCCGAACCTCGTAGAGGGGGGCTACCCGCCCCCATCAAATCCCCCGGACAAGGGGGGCTGCCGCCCCCCCACTTTGCAATCGGCGCAACGAAGGGGGGGCTCCACCCCCCCTCTAACCCCCCGGTTCACTACGTAGGTTAGTCGTGGAAAGAATATAACACAACCCAACAAAGGATAACCATCAATTGGTGATCCACATCCAACAAACTTACCAAATATTGCAAGAACATGTCATGCGACCTCATCAATGGGTTTTGATGAAACTTCAGTAACCCTTACTGCATGAGTTGTTGCCTCGCATCAGCATCCTGCATCTCAAAATTCCAGATAGGAGTCTAGTCTCGCTCTCTCAAGATCATCATGCATCACATACTTTGAGAGAGGAGTCTAGTCTCTCTCTCTCAAGATTATCTTGCAATCAAGGATACCACAAATAAGAAAGCAGAACCCCTCAAGTCCTCAAAAATACATAATGGGGGAAAAACCCATTTTTCCCTGCCACATGCATATTTCCTAAATAGGCGTGTGGTACACATGCTAGTCCTTATGAACAACGAATGGTGTGTGTGCCTGGATCCCATAGAATTATGCACCCAGCACGCATTCTCTTTGGAAAGATGTGCTGAATCCCCAACAAATGTCATCGTGTAATACCTTAAGTCAAATGTGCACAACGAGCATCTCAGTATCCTTTATACCAGGGATATTTTCTTCATAAATCCATTTATGCATGAATACCATGCAGCTCAAGCAGAGTCGCCTGCATGATCCTCAAAATGGACTCTAATTTCTTTTAAAATGGACCCCTGTATGGCCTACCTAATCTACCCAACTGAAAATTACAAAAGTATTAGCTCAAGCTCCTACCTGTCTCTCACGGTGCAAATCTTGAGTACACACGCAGACTGCAACAACAAGAAACACTTTAGGAAAGCTCTTTAATCTCCACAGCTCAACAATCAAAATGATTGATATTTGGGCCCCATAGCCTATCTATCACCCTATTTACCATATTTGGGGGAACATTATAGAAGTATGGGATTTCCATTGACAAAAATGAAGGAGACACGAGGATCAGTCCCACAACATCTTCATCCTGAAACCCTCCATTCCCGTAAACACCAAAAATCATTTTTTAAATCATTTTCCCCCTAAAAATATTTGCATATCCTGACATCATTTCTCAAAAATGCACCATAAGATCCAACATCTTGACCATGTTTATCACCATCTCGCACTTGTACGTGATAAGCATTGATGCTAGTCGATAGAACCACCCCCCCCCCCCCCCCCATGGTTTCCTTCATCATTTTCAATCATTCTTCACACAAAGCAGCCATGACCACTAACTCCGTCATGGGAACCATCTCACATACATATCTGAAATTTTAGCCTCATTATTCTACATTCATTTACACATGCAATCCGTTCTCCTGCCCCCACTCAAAAATATTAACAGATGCACCTACGTGTCCTACATTTGGCATATCGTTCATCCACATCACATAGCCAATTTGTACCACTCCACCCACCCAACTGACATGGAGACCAACCAATGGGGCCCCCACCCTCAACAAATACATTACACCTTTGCATAGGTTACTATCATCATGGGGTACTCATCTCCACAGTTGTACATCCAAACCAACCACTATTTTTTGGCAAGTGCACAAAAATTTTTTTTCAAAAAAAAAACATCTCCATCCATATTTGGTTTTCACAATTCATGGCCCTCGCTAACCTGGAGCCTTTAATCACCTTTGGTCACAACTCATAAGCAAAACACCCCCATTTTTCATGTCTGTCAAAAATCACTTACACCCATCCTGGAAATCTTACCAACTCCAAGATCATGAGAAGGCATGTTTTGACTGTCATCATTTTCATCACAAGCTCTGACCTCAGAATAGCTATATGTATCCTCCAATATCGATAGCCCTCACTATCATGACTATCTGACCAAAGTTATTACAATATGTTCATATCTATTTCCTGACTCACCACATCGGGTTGATGACACCCCTTTCTTGTCGACTTCAACAAATGTATTCCAGGAAAGAGGTAGTACCTTGGATACTCCCTCCCTTAATAGGGATATCGTTGGGTTGTGCATTGGGAACCATTACTAGGCAGTGATGTCATTGGTTCCCTTGACATTTGACATCAAATCAAATCATTCATGTCAAGATGGTGCTATACCTAGTTATTGTTGTAGCTCATTCACATAGTCGAATATCCCCACATCACTAAGCACCTCATTCAACAATGCTTATATTATGAGGTGGGGGAGGTACTTGCTGCCAAATATCTATGCATACCACATCATTCATCAACAAAATTCTTCACCAAGATATGCATAGGAAAATAATATTTCACCTATATGATTGGAAAGCGCCCCTGAGGGTGTCAACAATGTTCATCATCAACTATCAGCATGTCAACAACCAAAATGTTGTGCTAGGTAGTAGATCCCTCGTGTAATGGTTTTGGGGCTTAAAGCCCACAATTTTGGATAGAAGTATGGTAAAGGGTCCATGAAGTGCATGGAGCGAAAATTGTAATGGGTCAAGTCCAAAGGTAGTCCGCCCTAAAATATTATAGGTTAATCTAGAATGTGTTGGCTTGCCCATGGTCCACAGACCATGGAAATGTATAAATAGAGCAAGGATCTAGGTTTAGAAGGTAGTTTTTGGATGGTAGCTAGATGGATATATGAAGCGTATGGTTTTGTAAAAGCAAGAGTGCTCTGAGTCTATACATCTGAGTCATGGGTGGTTGTGGTTAGAGTAGGCTCTGCAGCTGTGTGCATAGAGCCCTGGTAGAGTTTGCAATTGTGTGCGTGGACCCCTGTAGCTGTGTGTGTAGGGTGGAACTCGACTGTACTGAATGGAATATTAATAAAGATAAGTGTTCCTGAATTATTGCACATCTATATGTTTATGCTTATGAGTATATTTAAGATTTATGATTGCGCGCACTGGGTTTAATTGTTAAATGCTCGATTATCAAATTTAAGGAATAGATTAGACCTATAATAACTACAATAATACTAAGAATCTAAGAACCACCCCATCGCAGGTCTTCGCGAAGGCTAGACCTATGTGCAGAATAGTGCGAGTGTGTAGATCGGGTTGCAACCCCTCCAGACCCCATCAAGACATCCCTAGGGTGCGGAAACCTGGTTCCAGCACCCTCCCATACTACCTCGGGTGAGACTTTAGTCCGCACTCCACGGATTGTTGCCAAAAAGGCTGGTAGTACAGGATCTGTTTGGCTAAAACACTTCCGAACCTGGGTCAGGCCCCAATAAGACAGCAAATGGTTCTGTTGCCAGGACTGGGATCTTCCTAAGAGATGTCTGATGTCGGAACACTAGAACCCTACAAAAAAAGAGATTGAAGATTGGTTGGATTATAATCTTCATGAGTTCATGGTGCAGGAAAAAAAAACCAACAGATATCTGAA
The DNA here is from genome assembly GCA_000404065.3 of Pinus taeda. NCBI lineage: Eukaryota > Viridiplantae > Streptophyta > Pinopsida > Pinales > Pinaceae > Pinus > Pinus taeda. Next base: position 55,560 of record APFE031335315.1, read on the forward strand.
AAAAGGTGGCTGGATCACTACATATACACAGAAATCCATGAGATCTTCTTCATGTCCTTCTTGTTAAAACTATATGAGTGGATCACAAGGCTAGCAGACAGAACGGGAAGGTATAAGCTTGATTAGCCAATAGTGTGGACTTTGGAGTTAGTGTGCAGGCTAGAGGCATCTGAAGATAAGATCATGCGGGCCATAGATCATTGGCTAGATCAGATAATAGGAGGGTTTGTCACTGAATTCGTGATAGACACAACTGTCAACTAACTCAAAGCTGAAAGACCATGAGGTAAGTACATCAAATCGTTGAATACTTGGATTAAAATGATGTTATGTGAAAAATGGGTTATGTGAATCCATTGATGTCTGGAGTAACGAGGAGCAAAAGAGGCTACCAAGGGATCGAAGGATTAGAGAACAGTCCCCTGATTTTTGTTTTGCGGGAAAGCGAGGAGGAGCTTGTTGGGTTTTCTCTGAGAAGTTTAGTCTGGTTGATAAAGCAACGCATTCCACAGTTACTGCCCCCATCCACATCATCAACCTCTTCACCTACATCCACCCCATCTTCACCTACCCCACCTCCACCATCTCCAAGGGTTGGAATGGCAAGTAGGATCAAGTTGCCTGTGTTTAGAGGCATAGGAAATGAGGAACGAGACCAATTTTGGTTTGTGGTAAAGGCAGTATGGGAAGCCTAAGGAATTACAGATGATAACATTAAAAATGCTACTTTGGTGAGTGTGCTATAGGATCACGCATTGACGTGGTCTATTAAGCACTCTAGAGATCATCCGAATGCCGGAATAACGGAGATCCAAGATGCATTGAACAAAGAGTTTAGTCGACCAAAATCAGAAACTCAGTCAATCATTGGATTTAAGGAAATTGTGATGCTTCCAGGTGAGATTCCATGGGATCTGGATCAACACCTAAAAAGTATGATCCGTGAGGCTAATAAGACGCTGTCAGATGCACAGTGTCGCGCCTAGTTTGTGGCATCCCTAACACCACACCTAAGGACGGCGCTGTCGCAGCAGAAGATCTCGTCCCAAGCCAAAGCATTAGAGATAGCGATGAGTTTGCATGAAACTCCAATACAAGATCCTGGGTTGGGAGTCCAACAAATCCACGTGTAATTACAAAACATATGCTTAGAGATGTAGAGTCTAAAGAAGGATAGGGTGCCCCAGTCAGAAGCGCGTGAAGAAGTGTGGTGTAGAAAATGTAAGGGCCAGGGTCACGATAAGGATCATTGTCCTGTATTCGCTAACTATTTGGTAGGAGGGGGACCAATGCCTTTGAGATCAGAGGCTTCAACAGGTCTAAGTGCATCTGCTGCTCTCTGGTGCATGATTTGTTATGTAGGGGGAAAGCACGCAATGGAAAACTTTTACATGTTGGAGAAATATATCCATAGTTTGCAACAAATGTACTCTAATTTTTGTAGATCGATGGGTCACGATGAGCGGACATGTCGAAGCTATGAACTCATGATGGATACAACTCCAGCCTATCAAATGCAGATGGAAATGTGAGGCCCCGACCCAACTGCAGCAATAGTGTGGGATGGCTTCCAATGGCAAGGTTGAGGATGAGGAGGGATGGGACCAAGATGAGGGTGCGAATAGTTAATCTGTTACAACTGTGGAGGACCCGGGCACTACGCATGTGACTGTATGAATCTGACTAGAATAAGTTTCCCATACTACTATCAGTTTGATCATGAAGTGGTAAATTGTCTGACGTTGATCACATAGATGCGTGAGAAGGAGGTACTATAGCCTGCTCCAACTCAAAATATCCAAATGATGAGGCCGAAACCATGCGAAGGAGACCACAATGTGAACATCATGCGTAGAAGTGGTGCGAATATAGGTGAAGGTAAGGAAAAGAAACCTGGGGATGATGTATGGGTCCACAAGACCCCTACAAAGGCATTTGACCTTGACTCAGAACGTGCGAAGGAAATGGATATGGAAGCTACGAAGAGCTTCACGGAGGTCTCTACCTCAGGTAGTAAGAAGCAGCTAGAACCGAGAATGGATTGATCTATGCTTACTTCCCTTTTAGAGACTTGCATGAAGCTACTATGAGACAATGAGGCAGTTCAAGGACTCCAAGAGTTAATCACTAGGTGCGCAGGACTAGGGGAACCGCACGTAGTCCGAAAGATGGGAAAGCATACTTTGCATACTGGGAGGGAAATGTGGTTGACAGTGCAAATTGGTGAATATGAGATGGATCAAGTAGTTCTTGACCTAGGTTTGGATGTGAATGTGTTACCAAAACAGACTTGGGAGCAAATGGGTCAACCCGTGTTACAATGGTATCATATACAATTAAGGATGGCAAATCAACAAAAGATCATGCCCATGGGAAGACTACAAGGGGTAACTATGGATATCGATGGCACGAGTACACAGACATATTTCAAGGTAATAGAGATTGTGGTTGAAAGTAATCCTTACCCCGCATTATTAGGGATAGATTAGGCCACAGACATGAATGGAGTTATCAACCTGAAGAAGAGAAAAAGGATTTTCAAGAAAAGGCCGTTACGTGTAATTGTTCCACTGGATCCAGCCGAAGGAGCGCACTACACTGAACCTGTGCTCGATGAGGATAGTGATGATGAACTAGACTGCATTTACCAGATAATGGTGCAAGACTAGGATTGGGTGAATCCGACGGTAGACGGGAGAATTTCATGGGAACACGACAGTTCTTGGACTTCAGATTTAGATGAAGAGATAGAGCGATGGTAGAACCGATTGCATGAAGTAACAACGCTAAATTGTAATATTATGATTAGATCACTGCGGTAGGTGAAAGTCGAAGTAAGGACACTATTTGTAGAGGACGGCACCACAAATGGGGAGGAATTCATAGACCACTGGGGAACTACATTTATGGAGCAAAAGTGGCATGATGCACATGAAGGGATGCTGCGTGTATGGGTTGGAGGCCCTCAGCATCGAACATGGTCTAGGCAGCCAGAACGGAGTGGTTTGGGCACCTACCTATGATGAGGGATGCAGCTGTATGCTGTGCAACCACCACCCCAACTAAATCTGTGAGTACCACGAGTTCGGTGGGTCTATAGAACCATAAAGAAAATGAGGTGTGTGAAGATGACCCTATCCATGCTCAGACCGAATGAAACTAGGAAGACGAAGAGAATTTCCCCGATCATCGCCCCTGTAATTCGGACTATCATGGGCGAAGAAATTCGATGGTTGTAGGAAGCTATTTCGTGCAACATCTTAAGACTTCACGGACTCAATGAAGAATGGGCAAGGTTGAGGAGGAAAAGCGTGAGGTTTGATGAAGAAATTAGCAAAATAAAAATCAGAGCTAAACAAGTGGGCTGTGTGAATCCAAAAATAAGGGGACCAGACCTAGCCAACCCTACTACAGTACTAGAATGAGCTGTAACCCTGCTATCATGGTTACGACTGCACCTTACTAAATGAGGGAACATAGAATGTGATGCGCTATGAGATACAATGGTACTCGAAGGGTGCTCGTAGCCTGGGCTAGCAGGGAAGCAGAAGTCTTGCACGTGGGGTGCGACCACCTGACTATCTGTGGAAAGCATAGTCTTAGCACTCCAAGTAGTTGAAAGAAGGTGCGGGAAAATAAACAAGTCTACACATGAGCTGCATGGAAAGGACGTTCCATGCAGGACTAGTCAGTCCTACGGATCGCAGTCGCAAATAAGGGGTTGCACTGTCGTGTGGAAAGGTTGGGAGGTAACCATTGAAAACACTATTCATGACAAGAAGTTTGATTTATGGCCGATAGGAGCGGGCGGCAGGCCATTAAGAGAAGCATTCCAAGTTAGATATGAAAAGATCTGCCGCCAAGAAGATGTTATTCACTCAGAAGTGGATGGAAGGGTCGAATTCGAATTCACACATTCTTATAAAAACCCTTGGGGTAGCAAGCACCACACTAATGGGCCACCCATGCATATGTACTTGAGTGAATCCAGGATAAAAAGCATGTCTAGAACTAAAGCAAGGTTAGTGGAAGAACCTTATTTGACCCAAGAGGAGCTGGGAGAGCTGGCCACTACCCCAGAGATTCCAAATTTCCCACATATGTTGCGACCCTAGAAAGATAAACAAGCTATGGGACTAGTCCGGGCATCACCACAATTCAGTAAATTGTCAATAGCAGACAAGGGTAAGAAAATCACTAGTGAACTAGAGGAGGATTAGGAAGATTTACAAGCTCTGATCACTCAGATTGAAGCATAGGATGAGGAAGAGGAAAATGTTCCCCAAGTAACTTCGACGATAATGCTACCACCATATATCTCTCCATGGAAAGGAACGACCAAGATTTCGAAGGACCTAGAGGCCATGAAGAGTATGCTCCAGACCCCACTTATTCTAGACGAAATAAGGTTTGATGGTCTGTCGCTAGGTCGAATACCGAATATCAAGTTTGAAGATTGGGATCTCGTGGACATTGAGAAGTTTCCCCAGTTGGGCGAGGAGAAATTACTACACCAGAAGTGGTTATGAGGTGTGGCGAAGGTGGGATTACTCAATATAAGGTGGATACCCCACTATTACCATGTGACCATACAAATTTTTGTTATCCGATAGTTACTATGTCTCATACATGATGGGTATCTCTAGCTGGAGGAACTGATTCCCATCATAGTTGATCTCATACACCAAATCTCCCAGCTGCCTACCAAAGGAAACAATCCTATAGACATAGCTGGAATGAGTAGTGACGTGGGCCTCATAGAAGCCATGAAGGTTAAATACAAGCTGGAAAAGTGGAAGAGAGGGTATGTAATAGCAAGAATCAATGACCGAGGGGTGCGTGTCACCACCTAGTTACTATCTGGTAAGCTCATGAGGAAATGTTGCACAAACAAGGTACCAGCCTTTGTCATTGCGCTTGCAGAACAATGCGTAGAAGGGGTTCCGTTCAACTGGGCGCAGTTCCTCTGTGATGAATTTTTGACGAATTGTTGAGAAGACTAGGAGTAAGGTAAGACTTTCCATTATGCATGGTTGCTCCTAACAATTTTACTGGTTGCAGGAGTGCTACTGAAAGGTAGCCAGTTTCCCGACATTGAGAAGAACCTACCTGAAGCCAAGCAGTATAATTTGCTTTGGGCTACAAAAGATACCACTAGGATTCATGAGATCAAGGTGTTTTGGATATTCATGGAGGTAGGTATACGAACACGGATCAACCGTAGACCACAATTATCTCCAACAGTATACAACTGGTTACAAAGCATGGCAAATTTCAAGGCGGATATGCAAAATCTATATATTCAGGCATGAAAGGATCCTACTCGAGCATGGGTAAAGCTTCCGTTCATTGCAACAGATGATGCAATTTTTGAGGCAATGGCAGAATTTCCTCCGAAGTGGTGTGCTCCAAACTTGGCTGAATTAGAAAAAATTGCAGCTCAACAGCGGAAAATGGAACTTAAGTTGTGTGTCACACAGTTGGTGGAAAGAACGCGTCAGGAACAGAAAACACCCATGCAATGGGCGGTGACTGAGGCAGTAGCAGAGACTATCACTGTAGCCACAGATGAGCTTGTGGAGGAATTATCCATGGAGCCAAACATACAGGGGCAAGTGGAGACACAGGAATGCACGTACCTGACCACAGCATTGACTCAACTTTAGAGACCACGTGTCCAGGAGCAGCCACCAGAACACAAAAAGATGAAGACAACAAGGACTTTAGAGGGAGATCTTCTTGCCAATAGGGAACCAGTGCATGATATCACTAAGAGTTCTCTAAAGGAATTGATGCCAAAACAAACAACTATGTTGGGGGCACTCAGAGCACAACTACAGGCATTACAGGTGCGACCCCTAGGAGGGATGATACCAAACCTGACAGAGAAGATGGTGCCCGTCCACGCAATGAACACCTTAGAATTACCAACAAGCATCATCATAACAGAAGCCGAAGGCAACGTGAGAAGTTTAGGGGTTGAATTTGGTTTCCCTTCCCAAAGAAACCCTATACCAGCTATAGGATGGGGTAACCACTAAGACCCACTATAAGGAAAGTCGCGCCCTCCAGATCTTGATGGAGAAACAGGGAAATTTGGACCAGGTCAGTCTCCAGCATGATGACTTGGTTGTACACAACCAAGAATTGGAACAGGCCATGGTGGAGGTTTGTAATAGTGTACCAGAGCTAGTTGCGCCAGCAGAACTCCCAACAGCCACGAAGATTCATCATATAGTTGCAGGATTCCGTAATGCCCAGGAAGAAGCTGCCAAAATTTAGTGGGAATTAAACTTGCAGATCATGGAGCTAAGACTAAAAGCACAGCCCCCTACACCATCAGAAGTCAGAGAGTAGCACCGCCACGCCCTTCAAGAAGGATTGACAGTGATGGAGCGCGCTATACAGGATTGCACGAGATTGTTAGATCAATCCCTTATTACACTCACATCACTGTAGGAAGACCCAACACTATAGCAGGTAGAGAGAGAAGTACGGGAGCTACAACATGCCTATGATAATGTCTGGGGCACTGCGTGTATGGTTACGATTACTTAATGATTAGCCAAGATGAGTTAGGCCTAGGCGCTCAAGGCACAAGTTGACACCACTCGCAAGAAAGAAGCAGTCTTTAAAGAACACATCCAGCCTTGGCTTGATGAGGCATTCACAGTAACCGCTAGCATCGAGGGAAAGCTAGCCCACATGTAGGTAGGATACAAATTCAAAGAAGAAGGTGAAGCTACTAATGATGTGTCAAAGGCTCACGCACAATGAGTATAGCAGATGGCAGAAGAATGTGTTACGGAGGTCGTTGAAGCGTAGAAGTTGCTAAATAACCTCCGTGCAAAGATCACCGCACCAGCCAAGTGACTTGGGATGAGTTAAGATGATTTTGTTGAGGGCCTGTTGGGCAATGGATACCCCGTGTAACAGTTTTGGGGCTCAAAGCCCGCAATTTTGGATAAAAGTATGGTAAAGGGTTTGCAAAGTGTGCAAAGCACGAATTGTAATGGGTCAATTCCAAAGGTAGTCCACCCTAAAATATTATAGGTTAATCTAGAATGTGTTGGCTTGCCTATGGTCCGCAGACCATGGAAATGTATAAATAGAGCAAGGATCTAGGTTTAGAAGGCAGTTTTTGGATGGTAGCTAGATAGAGATATAAAGTGTATGGTATTGTAAAAGCAAGAGTGCTCTGAGTCTGTACATCCGAGTTGTGCGTGGTAGTGGCTAGAGTAGGCTCTGCAGTTGTGTGCGCAGAGGCCTGGTAGAGTCCGCAGATGTGTGCACGGACCCCTGTAGCTATGTGCGCAGGGTGGAACTGGATTGTATTGAATGGAATATTAATAAAGACAAGTGTTCCTGAATTATTGTAGATCTATATGTTTATGCTTATGAGTATATTTAAGATTTATGATTGTGCGCACTAGGTTTAACCGTTAAATGCTCGATTACGGACTTTAAGGAATAGATCAGATCTATAATAACTGCAATAATACTAAGAATCTAGGAACCACCCCATCACAGGTCTTCGCGAAGGCTAGACCACTACACAGAATAGAGCGAGTGCATAGATCGAGTTGCAACCCCTCCAGACCCCATCAAGACATCCCTAGGGTGCAGAAACCTGGTTCCAGCACCCTCCCATACTACCTCAGGTGAGACTTCAGTCTGCACTCTACGGATTGTTGCTGAAAGGGACTGTAGTATGGGATTTGTTTGGCTAAACACTTCCGAACCTGGGTCAGGCCCCAATAAGCCAACACATTGATTGGACCCAAATCAATTGTTGTCCAAATTGTAATCAGTTTTGATTAGGCATCATAACTAGCATGGGACATGCCCACCTCATATAGATACACCATTATTGTAGTTTTTCCACCAATGAATGGGTATCATTCATTCTTAGTCAAGGATTTTCCTCTACTCATCTCTGAAACAAGTTATCCTCAGTCTCAAAAATTTAATCAGACTCTCCAAAGAAAATGAAAACATGGTGTACTTCGGTTATACGTCTTCTCTTAACCTCATACATTAGGGGGAAACTGTTAACACTAGAAAATCGTACACCTACTAGTACAATCTAAAAACATTAAAAGTGTCTAGTAGAATGAACAGGTGGACATTTTTCGAGCTGAATACATTATAAAGATTCAAAAATCAAAGGTTCTCCTAAGGTCAAAAGTTTATAAAGGAAATAAATTAAGGTTGCTCGTATATTTCTTCGATAAATGCACGCCCATGACATATCATCGAAGAAATATGCACAATTGTAGAGGAGGCGACTGAGTAGTCCGGGACCACTCCACACACTTGGAGCCAATTCCTTGATACGAGGTAGGCCTAGTATAGCTGAATTCGAGTTGGCTTGGAGAAGTGAAGCCCTCAATGGAATCATCCTTTCCTACCCATGTGTCTTTATCATACATGTACCAAGAGAGGGAAGAGGGATTAAAAAAAGCTCTATATAAATAGGCCATCGGAGAACCAGAAGAAATAACATTGTTATGTTGGCCAAATTTCTTGTAAGAAAACCACCATTTCATTGTTGAATCAAGGAAGTGAAGAGCACTAGCATGTTGGCCAAATTACTTCCAAGCAACCCAACATCTTAGTGAGTGAAGAATTATCCACCCTTTGGAGAGTCTTCACACTTCTTTGAGAGAGAGGAGAAACTTGCAAAGAGATTGAGGAAAGGAAACATCCTTGCTGAGAATTATTGAGCCCCCACTCTCAAGGAATTCTTTTGAAGTGTTCTAGTATTCTAATTGTATTCAACCTCTACCACCAGCAATTAATAAAGGGATATTTTTCCATATATTATTGTTGTGTGTGCTCCATTTGAGCAATGTTATGTTCATACACCTCTTTGTTTAAGTTTATGTTTTTGTATGCATTGTATCCAGTATTTACAATGTTGTGTTTATTTAAGTTCGTCCACTAACAACACCAATTTTGACTGTGATCCTTTGCAGATAACAATCCACTACTAAGTGGGTATTTTTTTGTACACTTGTGCTCCAAAAGCACTACAATAGGCCCTTTAAATTATATGCTCAAATGTCAAATTACATCAACATGCAATGCTCAAATTGCAAAAATAACACTGTCATTGTGTCCAGAATGCCCAAAAACCCTTTTGCAGGCTCCTCTTGGGATAGAAAAGGCTAACAAATGGCCAATTTCAGCCTCCTTCTTCATTTCCTTGCTAAATTTTCTCCAAAATTGACCCCTGTCAAAACTGGAAATGAATTTTTACCTTGGTGGCATTGCAAAGTGATAAATTCACATAGGTTCAGTGACAAATCCACTAATAAAGCTACAAATTATCATATATTTAGGTGCACAAATAAGGGCACAACCCTATTATTCTAGCCCTAAGTCTAGTCATGTGGAACAATATGAGTGGGGGCGTCGATAGGAGGCCATGTGCCTCACCGCCCTCTACACCTGGTCACATTATGGTTTCAAAAACCATAAGCTGGGAATGGGCAGGGTGCTATGTGCCTACCCCTCTCATTGAATACGCTGATGGTTTCATTGGATACTTTGGAATCGGGGGTTGAGGGTCAACTCCCCACCCCTCCGCCTTCACCAATGAATACACCATATGTCATATAACTCGAGGTTGGGTTGGTCAGACGAACTACAAAACCACCCCCCTCCCCAAATGCACCAAATGTTATCATTTAAATATAACTAACCCACTACGTATAACAAGTAACATTGTGTGTTCTATCTGTAAGGCGTTGTTCTGTGTATCCAAAAGTCTCGAGGTCCAACCCCATCGAGCTCAGTCGGTCTATAACCATAATTTTGGCACCAAAACCAAAGCCACCTAGTGCATTTATACAAGACCATCTGGTGCCTTTCTGTAGGGTCACGTGTGACATATTGATTGGGCCACATGGTGGTCTGTGATTAGCCTAACCTAAATCACAACAACCAATAAAAAATCACCACTTGTCTTGTCTGGATTGGTCCTCTAACAACCGTATTGCAAAGTAGCCAACTAATGTTAGTGCCACATCATCATATGCTCTACTTAGTTAACTATCCAGTCAACCCTACAAGTTGAATTTTTAGCTATTTGCTAAAAACTTCATAGCAAGATAACATTTCTCATACAGTGTTGGATTGAGGTGATTCAAGTGTCGTTAGAATCAGAATGACAAGATCTACGATTTGGCATCTGTTTTGGGAGATTTTAGCACTTTTATTTTTGAGCATATTTTTGATCCCCTGGATCATTCCTCCCTATTGGAAGCTTTTCGACCACTATAAGTGTAGTTTTACTCAACAAGTACATGAGGGTACAACTCTCTCACTTTCCATATCTCAATCCACCTTGATTTACTTTGATTGGTACCTTTGAGTCCCACTCGAAGATACCCCACATTTCTTCTGCGTGAAGTCTTGATTCTCCTGTCAAGAATTAAGTCTTCCTGTAACTCATTTAAATGTTTAGGAGCAAAATCATCTATATATGGAATTTGAACATTCTCTTCATGACCATCAATCATTGGACGCTCATACAATCTTGCATTTTCCACTTCAACAACAAAATAAATTTGCATGTAAGGTGGAAAATATAATCAGAAAGTGTTGTTACCAATCTTCTCCAAAATTTTGAAAGGACCATATCTAATCGATTTGATCTTTTTAGCTTCACCTTGTAGTCATCCCCTATTTATGTACAACCAAACTGGATCTACCACTTGGAAATCACTATCAACTTGATGATTGTCATGTGTTTCTTTGTACTTGGCTTTTCTTTTCTCTAGTTGTTCTTGTACCCTTTGATTCACTAGATTAAATTTTTCTATTGAATGCTTGGGTTTGTCCACATCACTATGTCCATCTACTACAATATATTTGCCAAATATGAAATCCAAAAAATACTTTTCTAAATAACCCAAACAAGATTCAAATGGAGATACTTGTGTAGATGATTTCATGGCATGATTGCAGGCATGTTGGATGTAATGCAAATTCTAATCCCAAGGTTTATGATGCTTATGACAATATCCTCGAGGCAGATGCATCATTATTTTGTCCACTACTTCTGTCTGGCTATCGGTTTGTGGATGAAATGTGGTGCTCTTCTTTAACTTCATGTCCATGAGTTCCCATCAAATTGACCAAAGCTTCCCAACAAAATAGGAAACTCGATCACAAATAATAAAGGTGAGTAACCCAAAGTGAACCCATACATTTTGGAAGAACATATTTGTGGAAGTGGAGTGTATAAACCTAATTTCCCATTGCTTGGCTTGCTAGTAGCACACATGGAAATAATTTCATTCCTTCAAGGCCAATAACAATACCTTTGAATTTGATCAAATATTTTTTCTACCCCAGAGTCACGAGCAATTAGAGAAGTCTGGGCTTCCCTTATGACATTGACTCTTTCACCACATGGAACCATAACTTTCCAAGATGATAGAACAACTTGTTATGAACATGATAACCCAACTCTTCAACATGATTTCTCTAACTCAAAGTTGTATAAGCATCTTTAAAATCTTCATCTACAACATATTTTTCAATATAATTTTCATGCATGATTGAGTTATGCTTAATAATGACAGATGCATTAACAATAGGGCTTGATAACATATCTGCAACATTGTTTTATATACCTTCCTTATACTTTATTACCAAATGAAATTGTTGTAGGAATCCCATCCACCTAAAATCTCTATCTTTTTGTAGCTTGGTTTTGCGATTATAGATATTGGAAAGGTTGATGGTCAGTACGAATAGTAATTTATTTACCCTTAAAATAATGCTTCCATTTCTTCAAGCTTTGAACCAAAGCATACAACCCTTTTTCATAGTCTGGATAGTTATTTACTGCATTGGTAAATGTTTCAGAATGATAACAAATTGGCTTACAATGTGATGTCAAAACTTCTCCCATGGCATAATAGCTTGCATCGGTTTGAATATCAAATGGCTACTTAATATTGGAAGTGCTAGAACTAGTGGTGTACAATTCTCTTTCAAAATATCAAAGACTTTTTGTTAATTGCCTCCCCATATAAAAGACCTCGTTTCATACTTGTCAAAACATGTAATGGTATTGCAATGAGTGAGAAGTTAGAGATAAATTTTCTCCAATATTGGGCTACTCCCAAAAATATCTAACTTTTGTTACATTTTTGGGTTTACGTCAATTTGCAATGGCTTCAACTTTTTAGGGATCAATCTTCAATTCACCCCCTCCGACAATATTACCCAAATAAACCAAAGAGGTTTTCCCAATTCACACTTAGACATCCTCAAATACAACTTCTCTCTTTTCAAGACATATAAAAATTGTTTCACATGTTTGACATTCTCTTAACAAGTCTTACTAAAAATCAGAATATCATCTAAGTAGACTATGACAAATCATCAAGGAATGATTTCCACACATCATTCATAACTCTCACAAATGTTGCAGGTGCATTGAAAAGCCCAAATGGCATAACTAACTATTCAAACAAACCTTATTTTTTCTTGAAAGCAATTTTCCAAATATCATCTTCGACAATCGTTATCTGATAGTACCCGCTACTCAAAAACATAGTAAAGTAAACAACTACCTTTAATTGATCTAGCAAATCATTAATTTGAGGAAGGATAGTGATTCCTGACCATGATCTTCTTCAAAGTTAAGAAATCCACACACATGCACCATGTATCATCTTTTTTTTGAACCAAGACAATAGGACACCCATAAGGAGATGTGCTAGGCCTAATGACCCCTTTTTCAATCAGCTCTTAAATTTGCTTCTTGATTTCTACATTCTCCAAAACTAACATTTTGTACATGACAGTATTTGGAAGTGGTGCATCCTACTAGAAGTGAATCTCATGTTGGATTCCTCTTTTCAGAGGCAACCCTTCAGGTTCATGAAACATCATGTCATAAGTGTTAACAACTTCAACCAATTCATACTTGATTTTTAAATCACACCCTGTGAAATCTTCAAATTCAATAGCATCTTTAGTTTTAATCATCAACACAAATTCTTACTAATATTTACAATATTTTTCATCTAACCAAGACTAACAAGAGATAAGTTCATCTTCTTGTGATGTTCTTTAACAGTATATTCAACTCCTGTTGGGTGTGGGATCCCCCAAAGGCAAGTTTTGGGGCTTGAAGCCCAAGTTTTGACTAAGTCCAATATAAGACTCTGCAATTTATGGGTGAGGAGTGCAAAGTTGTAATTGAGTCATAGGGTTTTCGCCCTGACTTTTGTAAATGTAGTGTCAGCTTGAGAGTTCTACCCATGGTCCACGGACCATGGGATTGTATGAATAGAGTGAGGCTCTAAGTGTAAAGAGGAATCAGATAGTAGAAGATATAAGATATAATTATGAAGAATTGAGTCTAAGTGGAGAGTTGTGTCTTTGGATCGTAGAGTAGGAGAAGGCTCTACAGCTGAGTGCACAGGGTGGGTTGAGTCTGTAACTGATTGAAGCATTAATAAAGAGAATTTTTATAATATTCATGTGTATCTTTTCCTATTTTATGCATTAAAGTATATTGGGTATGAATTGCAAGTTTACTATTTATTTGTTGTGTAGACTTATATGAATGTGTTGAATAAGTGAATATAATATAAGGTATCTATTTACGTGAGATAACTAACTGTTATAAGAAGATAAGTAAGATTCACGGTGTGATTTGGGGAACTAGCGCAGATCGTTGCTTCAGCAGCGCGAAGCTCCTCAGCCGTGGTTAGGGCTGTGCGAAGTCGAGTATAACAGGGTGCGAAGGCCTCGCAAGTCAGGAAAGTGCGCAAAGTGACCTGTGCGAAGGTATTCACAGTTGGACTAAATCGACCCCCTTAGACATCTCAAGGGTGCAGAAACTTGGCTCCAGCATCCCTCCATACTGCTTCAGGTGAGACCTCAGTCCACACTCCATGGACTGTTGCCAAAAGGGCCAGTAGTACAGGAATTGTTTTGGCTAAATAACTTCGAATCAGGGTTAAGCCCCATCAAGCCAACAAATGGTTTCACTGTCAGGATACTAGAATCTACATAGAGATGTATGATGTTTTATCAATGGAAACCAACTAAAAAATAAATTAAAGGTTGGTTGGACAAGAGAATTCACAAGTTTGGGGCATAGGAGAACAAGAATCCATAGCCATCAAAGGAAAGTAGTTAGATTGCTACCTGTACATAGAGATCCATGAAATTTTCTTTGCATCTTTCCCTGCTGAGCTGTATGAATGGATCGTGAAGCTAGAAGATAGCCAAGGAAGGCAGAAACTCAACAATACTATTGTGTGGACCCCAGAGTTGGTGTGCAGATTGGAAGCATCGAAGGATAAGATTGTGCGCGCTGTTAGTCATTGGCTCAATTAGATGATAGGAGGATTAATCACTGAGTTCATGGTAGATACTTCAGTCAGCTATAGCGAGGTAGAGCGATGCTTTCTCAAAGAACATGAGGTAAGTACTTAAAGTCTCTGAATACTTGGATTAAAATGTTATTGTGTGAAAAAAGGGTTATGCAATTACCTTGATGTCCAGAGCTACGTGAAGTGGAGAAACCTACAGAAATGAAGGGAGTAAGGGACAAGAGAATATCCCTTTGATTTCACCTCCGTGAGGGGAGGAGGAAGAGCTCGTGAAGGTCTCACCAAGGAGTGCAATCAATTTAATAAGGCAGAGGATTCCACACATACCACTCCGACCAATGCCACCACCAACTTCACTAGCTTCACTCCCATCTTCACTAGTACCACCTCCACCACCATTGCGAGTCAATATGGCAAGTGCGATAAAGTTTTCGGTGTTCAAGGGAGTAGGAAATGAAGATCCAGACCAATTTTGGTTCATGATCAGGGCTGTATGGGAAGCGCAGGGAGTCACAGATGATAATATAAAGAAAGCGATGCTGGTCAGCACCCTGTAGGATCATTCACTGACCTTGTACATTAAGCATTCTAATGACAATCCGAATGTGGGGATCGCAGATATCCAAATTATGCTAAACAATGAATTTAGCAAGCTGAAGTCAGAGGTGCAATCAATCATTAGGCTCAAGGAGATCACAATGCTACCAAGCGAGATCCCTTGGGAATTAGATCAGAGACTGAAGTGCATGATTTGTGAAGCTAATATGACTTTGATAGAAGGACAGCACTGCGAATGGTTTGTAGCATCGCTAATGCCACATTTGAGGAACACATTGTCGCAATAGAGGTTAACAGCCTAGGCAGAGGCCTTGGAGATCCCAATGAGGCTGCACAAAACATTGATATAGGATCCTAACCTGGGAGTTTAGAATATCAATGCATAGTTGAAAAAATTATGCCTTGAAATGTAGAGTCTGAAACAGGATAGGACAACTCAAATGGAAGTGCGCGAAGAAGTATGGTGGGTAAAATGCAAGGGTCAGGGACATGACAAGTGTTTGCTACGTGGGGCCTGACCTAGGTTTAGAAGTGATTTAGCCAAGCAAATCCTAGTACTACTGGCCCTTTCGACAATAGTCCACGAAGCGCAGACCTAGATCTCACCTAAAGTAGTATGGGAGGGTTTTGGAACCAGGTTTTCACACCCTATGGATGTCTTGATGAAGGTTCTAGAGGTTCGCGGTCTGAACCTATGTTCTTGTGCTACTCTGTGCAGTAGCTTGTGTGCACCTCTATAAGGGGCGTGAATACAGTACTATCTTGATCTCGATCCTTACTACGCTATTATATCAGTGCTTTGACTTAGTTTGTGCATGCACAATATTATTATTACTTATTCAACTTTCAAGTAAGCGTGTGTAATCAAAACCAATATAAATGCATAAAGATAAATAGAACCATAGATGCACAATATTTCGAATCAAACTTATCTTTATTAATAATCTTTTTCAATTTCAGTTCAATTACAAACCGAACTTCACCCTACATGCTCAGCTGCAAGGGTCCGCGCACTCAGCTGCGGGCTCTACTAGGCCTCTGCACACTCAACTGCAGAGCCTCTTCCTACTACTATGACCCAATACACTTCAGATCCACTTCTATCCTCTAACCATGCCTTCACATCTATCTATTAGTTGCCTACTAAAAATTATCTTTACACTTAGAGCCTTCCTCTATTTATACATTGCCATGGTCCATGGAGCATGGGTAGGTTCAAACAACTTTACATTATTTTACAATTCTTAGGGTGGACAACCCTGTGACTCATCCTAGACTTTCGTGACCCACACCCACTTTTCATGGAGTATTTACATTACATTGACAAAAACTTAGGCTTTAGGCCCCAAAAACATGTTGTGGGGGGATCCGCTGCCCAACAGGCCCCCAACACAATCATCGTGACTCGTCCCGAGTCACTATGCGGCGATCCTGGCACGGAGCCCTTCCAACTCTGTCTAGGTTGTGTGAAGGTCCATAGCACACTGCTCTACCATCTACTGGATATGCTCTACTCACTCTACTGAATGCTCACAGTCACGGTCTAAACCCTGTCTTAAAGCATGCATTGCTTTCACCTGTGCGAGTTTTCCTTCAATGTCGGCAGTGATGAGGAACACCTCATCAATCCAAGGCTAGAGGCATGCTTTAAGTACTGCCTCTTTTTTGGTGCGTGGCATCCAATTGTTCCTTCAATGCCTTTGCCTACTATAGCTTCATGAGTCACTGGGTCAGGACCACTATCTGTGTCGTCCCACGCACGCTACCGTATTGCATTTGAAGCTCCCGCATCTCTGTTTCCAAGCAATGTATGGTGGGCTCCTCCTGTAAGGAAGTAAGGACTGCAAAGGATTCTTCCAACATAGTTGTATAGGTCTACACTGCCTATCCTATTTCCTCCAGCCCCTTTTGGATAGTGCCTGCATGTTATTCCCAAACTTTTGGGGCTGTGGATGACTGCACCTTTAATCATAGTTCAGTAATCTGAAGGTTGAGGTCCAGCTAGATCCTCATTGCTTCCTCCTTTTCATCGTGGAATCCACTGGCCAATTTGTGAATTTGCACTTTGATTTGTAGGTCTGCCGTAATTTCTAGCTCTGGGGTGCAGCGACATGCTTCCTCTACTATCTACTCCAGCTATTGATTCTACGCCAACACTTCATCGTGTTGTAGGCTAAGTTGCTCAATGTTGATTCATTGTTCACTGAGCATTTTCACTACATGTCCTTCCCTAGTGCGGATTTCTGTTGTCGCTCTGTCCTACAACTGTTATAATATATCCCGTGGAAGGGCAGCCAAGTTTAGGCCAAGTCCCTTGATCCGGCCCATCGCGACTTTGTCCTCCGTGTTGTTCGCTGTCAGTGCTCCTTCTGGTAGCATGATGGTGTTATCCATTTTGGCCCAGAAAAACTGCTTTGTTGCTGATGTACCCACGACACTGTAGGCAACTACAGTTTTGCCTTGAGGGCCCCCAACACATTCTGCTGCTCCGTCATTGCTTCCTGTAGCGCTTCCTTGGTGACCTCGCGAATTGTGTTGCTGATGTCATATAGTCACCCTCTATTAGTGTAATGGGTTCACCATCTATTCTGGAAGCCTTGGTCTTCTTCCGTGGCCCTGTTCATTCTGTACCACGCATCCGTTTCAGTTGTGCAGGTGTTGTGCTTGGGTTTGCGCCTTCTACTGTGTCATTTGTCCCCTGTCCTATGGTCAAGTCCAGGCCACTTTTGTCTTGTGTCATGGTGGCCCCAGTGGCTGGTGCTACTACTTATTTTTTCGCAGCCTTGGTCTATTTTGTGGCGGCCTTCACTACTTTGCAGGAAGCCCTTACCTCCTTGGTGAACTGCTCATTGTACTTTTGCTATGGCAACAGCTTGGTGGCATCCTTCTATTTTTGTATCACTGTCTCATTGCACACCACCAGATTCGAGGCATGCCACTCAGGTGGCCATGAGTCAAGCACAGTGAAAACAACGTCATCAATTGCGATGAAAGGGAGTTTGGTTTAGATCCTTCCACGCCTTGATATAGACATTGTGCATATCCACCTTAAATTCTGCAAAGCTCTGCAAACTGTCATACACTGTGGGGAATAGGCATGGCCTGTTGTTGATCCACATCCAGATACTTGCTTCCATGAGTATTCAGAATATCTTGGTCTCGCGGATTCAAGTGGCATCCTTTGTCCCCCAGAGCAGTGTGTATTTTTTCACCTCTGGAAAGTCCTGTTTGAGAGGAGGAAACTGACTGTCCTCAGGAAATTCCCCTGCAATAAACAAGATGGATAAGAGCAACCACGCGTAGTGGAAGGTCTTACCCTACTCCTGGGCCTACTTGTAGTTCATCAGAAGCTCTTCACAGAGGAATTGCACCCTGTTGAACTGTACCCCCTCTGCGCATTGTTTAGCCAATGGAACGACCATCACTGGTACCTCGTTGCTATGACATTTTCTCATCACCTTCGCGACCAGCAACTGGGTCGCTACACGCAACCATTTGTCTTGAATGTTATTAATTACATAGCCTCTCTACTTCTTTTCCAACTTATATTTCTTCTTCATGGCCTCTACGAGTGCCAAATCTCCACTTTTTCCAGCTATTTCCATAGAGCCCCTTCCTGTATAGGGAAGCCAAGAAATCCTATGAATAAGCTCTGCCATGATAGGAATAGGCTCCTCTAGCCACAGGTACCCATCGTGCACCAGGCAAAGAAGTTGTGTGATGACAAAGATCGTGATTGGTGCCCGATGAAAGTGTGGAATCCATGGTAGGTGGAGTAGCCCAGTCTCCTCCACACTGCATAGTCATTTTCATGGCTCTAGCACTATAACTGACCCCTCCTTGCTCTATTTCATGATTTGTCTAGTCTCCAAATGTGGGAACTTTTTGTTGACTGTGAGGTCCCAATATTCAAATTTCGTCATGGGCATGTGGCCCAAAACCGATCCTTCAAACAAAATTCCATCTAGGATGAGTGGGGTTTGTAGTGCACTCCTAACGACATCCAAATCTTTGGGTACTTTTACTCTCCCTTTCCACGGAGGGACATACTTGGGTAGTTTTGCTGCAGTGCAAACTGGCTAAATGTCTTCCTCCATTTCTTCATCTACCTCGATCTCTTCTACGAACACCTGTAGATCCTCCTCCTTGTCATCTGTCACAAGATTGATAGTCTTGCCCTTGTCTTCCATAGAAAGTTTACCAAACTGTGGATTTTGCGAAGACATACAAACTGGTTCTGCTTCTTGTGGATCCTTTTTGGGCCTCGGCATCCAGAGTGATTTAGGAATTTCCAGTGCATCCCCCACTGTTGTCGATATCATTCTGTTTAGGAAGTCCTCTATCTCCTTTGGCAATGTCTCAAACACTGAACTTGCTCTCAAAGCCTCCAAATTCATAAGGTCCATACCCAATTGGTAGTGCAACAATTGAATTCTTAAAATGCCAAGGGTTGTTTGGTGGATAGCCCCTGGTGATTTATAGGCCTTTTTGAATTCAAGTTTGACCATTCCCCCCTCATTCGGCTCACTAATGCAAGATTGGCGGTAGATCGTCCCAAATCTAATTCTGACTTCTTGTCTTAATTGCCTACTGCTCACTCCTCGTTGCCTTAAATTGGGCATCTTGTCATGAACAGTGACAACAACGGTCACTTCCCAGCCTATCCATGCAGCAACATAGCCCCCTATGCACGGGCATGACCCTTGTGGCGTACTGATCCTGCGCGCAACCTCCTTGTTGCGCAGCTCCCATATAGACTCTTTTATAGTACCACGGTCTCTTTCAACTGCTTGGAGCACTGAGACTGTGCTCCCTACGGATTTTCATGTGGTCGCACCACTTATGCGAGGCTTTAATTCACCTTCTAGCCCAGTCCATGGGCACACCATAGTACCCTTGCAACAGTCAGCGTCTCACATTCTTCCTTATGCGGTGCACTCGCCTAGTTACTTTGTCTGATAAGGTGCAGTCGCAGTGATGGTAGCAGAGCCACAAATTATTAGTAGCCATCTTCTAATGTAGTAGTATGGCTACACATATATTGTTTTTTCATTCTTAGTTCCTCGGTGCAACATGCTTGCATGATTTTGGTTTCTAGTTTTTTGATTTCTGCATCCATTAACATGCTTTTCTTCCTCAGCTTTACCTGATCTTCTTCGAGTTTGCAAAGTTTAAGGTTCCCATGCCAAATGGCTTCGTGTAATGGCATAATTCCTTCATCTGGGTCCTCGCGTACTATCCCAACTGTGGGATTCCTTCCTTTCAAAACTATGGTCTCAACTTTGCTCGTCAGCTTCGGGATCATCTCCGCACTCAGGTTTTTGTACATGGCCCTAGAGGCCCATCAGACCACTAGTACACGTACATCCCAATTGGTTTGTTTGACTTGGTGAACCCTGTTTAGGATTCCACGTACCTTCTTGAATGCATCTACATGGAATGTTTATGGTGCGTGTCACTTTTCCTGCTGCTACATCCTGTTCCGATTTTCGATCCCTAGTTTGGGGTGTGTTCATGTGGGCTACACAACACACATCTATACCCATCGACACAGGTGAGTGCGCAAGCTGATTCATCCTAGCTGCCTGACTCTCATTCGAATCTGGGGGCTTTCAAACCGCAGGTGCATCATCCTTCTATATCCGCGCTAGTCCTCAAAATTGACTTGATGTGTACCCCACCATTGTGCGGGTGTTACATGCAGTGCCCATTCCAACACATCGAAGCATTGTTGTTCCAATACTACACTTTCAAATTTGCTCAAGAATTCACCGACCATTGTCAATCCATCATATGTCTGTAGTTCCCTTGCCTCTTTTGTCATGCAACTTAGTGATCTAACTATCATGTTGCATCTCAGCGTTGTTACTTCATGCAACCGATTCTTCCATCGTTCTACTTCTTTGTCTGAATCCAAAGTGCAAGAGCTTTCACGCTCCCACAAGATTCTCCCATCTACAGTCGCATTCACCCAATATTGGTCTCTCACCATTATCTTGTAAATACAATCCATCTCATCATCACTTTCATCATCGTGCACTGGTTCAGTGTAGCGTACTCCTTCGCTAGGTCCAGTGGGACTACTACGCGTAGTGACTTTTTCTCGAAGATCATTTTGCGCTTCTTTAGATTGATGACTCCATTCATATCAGTAGCCCAGTCGATTCCTAATAGTGTGGGTTAGGGATTTTTGTCCTCGACAATCTCTATCACTTCAAAATTCATTTGTGTGCTTGTGCCTTCAATATCAACTGTTACCCCTTGCAACCTCCCCATGGGCAAAATATTTTGTTGGTTCGCCATTCGTAATTGAATAGGGGACCATTGTGATGTGGGCCTGCCCATGAGTTCCCATGTTTTCTTCGATAACAAATTTGCTTCCGAACCCAGATCTAGGATTACTTGATCCATTTCATACTCACCGATCTGCATAGTCAATCTCATTTCCCTGTTGGTGCACAATGCATGCTTTCCCAATTTCTGGACTACACATGGTTCTCCTAGCACTGTGCAACCAGTGATCAGCTCTTGTAGTCCCTTAACTACCTTGTTGTCGTGCAATGGTTTCATGCATGTCTTTAGAAAGGTAGTAAGCATTGAAGGATCTGTTCTTGGCTCTGGTTGATCCTTACTACCTGAAGTGGAGGCCTCCGTGAAGCTCCTCGTAGCTTCCATGAACGTCTCCTTTGCACGTTCTAAGTCAAACTTAGGTTCCTTTGCAGGAGCCTCGTGAACCCATATATTTTCCTTGGGCTGCTTCCCCTTATCCTCCCCTATGGTCACACCACTTCTGAGCATCATGTTCACATTTGGGTCTTCTTTGCACAGTTCAAACCTCACTATTTGTATATTCTAAGTCAGAGGAGGCTCGAATACCCTTTCTTCACTCATCTGTTTGATCGGCATAGGGCAATCTATTGTTTCATGATCAAACTGAGCACAGTACGAATAGGATATACTTGTCACATTGGTACAATCATGGGAATAGTGCCCTGGTCCTCTGCAATTGTAACAAATTAACTATCCATAGCCCCTTCCCGGTTCCATTCCTCCTCGTCCTCAACTATGCCCATGAACTTTAGCATGCACCATCCCTGCAGCTCGGTCGATGGTTCGCATTTCTTTTTGCATCCTATAGGCTGGGGTCTGATCCATCATTAACTCGCAGCTACCACAAGTGCACTTGTCGTGGCCTACCGACATGTAGAAATTACAAAACAACTGGTGGGGAGTCTGTGTATACTTCTGCAACAAATGACAATTATTCGTCATGTGTTTTCCTCCTATTTGACAGATTGCACAGCATAACACGAGTGCCGTATCCAGCCCTACTTGTGCCTTTGGTCTCAATGACATTGGCCCCCCTCTTACCAAGTAGTTCGCGAACACTCGGCAATGATCCTTGTCATGGCCATAACCTTTTCATTTTATGCACCATACTTCCTCGTGCACCTTTGGCCTTGGTGCCCTATCTTGCTTCAAACTTTGCATTTCGAGGCATAGATTTTGTAGTTGCGTGCGGATATATTGAACTCCCAACCCAGGGTCTTATATTAGGGTCTCATGTAACCTCATCACCATCTCCAATGCTTCAGCTTGGGTGGAAAGTTTCTGTTGTGACAATGTCATCCTCAAGTGTGGTGTCAGAGATGCCACAAGACATGTACGATGCTGTGCATCCATTAGCGTCATAGTGGCCTCATGGATTGTACTTTTCAGCCTTTGGTCCAAATCCCAGGGGGTCTCACCTAGAAGCAACATGATCTCTTTAAACCCGATGATTGATTATGTCTTTGATTTGGTCCTGCTAAATTCTTTGCCCAACGCATTCTGGATCTCTGCTATCCCTTCATTTGGGTGGTCGTTAGAGTGATTGATATACCATGTCAATGCGCAATCCTACAATGCGCTCACCAATGTAGCCTTCTTGATATTTTCATCCATGACACCTTACACTTCACATACTACTCTTACCACGAACCAAAATTGGTTTAAATCTTCATTCCCTACCCCTCTCAATACTGGTAGTTTGATTACACTCACCATACTGAACTATGGACATGCAGTGGGTGTATATGGAGTTGAGGGAGATGAAGTGGGTGGTGGCATGGGTGGAGGTGGTAACTGTGGAATGTGCTACCTTATCAAAATGATCACACTTCTCAGAGATACCTTAGCAATCTCTTCCTTGTCTCTCATGAAGGTGAAATTAAGGGATTGTTTTTTAATTCTTTGCTACTTTTGTAGATCTTTTCGCTCCACGTTGTCCCAAACATTAATGTATTCGCATGACCCTCTTTTCACACAATAGCATCCTAATCCAAGTATTTAAAGACTTAATATACTTACCTCGTAGTCCTTTGAGAAAGCATCGTTCTGCTTTGTTGTAGCTCACAGTCGTGTCTATTGGAAACTTTGTGATAAATCCCCCTATTTTCCAGTCGAGACAATGGTCCATAGCTCGCGCGATCTTATCTTTTGATGCCTCTAGTCTGCGTAATAATTCCAGATTCCCCACTAATAGTACGTCGAGCCTACACCTGCCCTGGCTGTCAGCTAACCTCGCGATCCACTCATATAGTTCAGAAGGAAAGGATGCAAAGAAAATCTCGTGGATTTCCGTATACACGTAGCGATCCAGAAAATTTTTCTCACATACTTGCGGAGTTCTATTTTCTTGTGTCGCAAACTCGTGAATCTTCTTGTCCAACCACTCTTCAATTTCCTTCTTTGTTGGGTTCCAGTGGCACGACATCATACATCCCTTAGGCAAATCCCAGTCCTAGCAACAAAACCATTTGTTGGCTACGTGGGGCCTGACCTAGGTTTAGAAGTGATTTAGCCAAGCAAATCTTGGTACTATTGGCCCTTTTAGCAACAGTCCACGGAGCGCAGACTGAGGTCTCACTTGAAGTAGTATGGGAGGGTGCCGAAACTAGGTTTTTGCACCCTAGGGATGCCTTGATGAAGCTTCTGGAGGTTCGCAGTATGAACCTGTGCACTTGCACTGCTCCACGCAACTGCTTGTGCCCACCTCTGTAAGGGGCATGAATACAATACTATCCTGATCTCGATCCTTACTGTGCTATTATATTAGTGCTTTGACTTAGTTTGTGGGGTGCACAATATTCTTATTACTTATTCAACTTCTAAGTAAGTGCACGTAATCAAAACCAATATAAATGCATAAAGATAAAAAGAACCATAGATGCACAATTTTCTGAATCAAACTTATCTTTATTAATAATCCTTTTCAATTTCAGTTCAATTACAGACTCGACTTTTCCCTACACACTTAGCTACAAGGGTCTGCGTACTCAGCTGCAGACTCTACTAGGCCTCTGCGCACTTAGTTGTAGAGCCTCTTCCTATTACTACAACCCAATACACTTCATATCCACTTCTATCCTCTAACCGTGCCTTCGTATCTATCTATTACTTTCCTACTAAAAACTGTCTTTACACTTAGAGCCTCACTCTATTTATACAATCCATGGGTAGGCTAACACAACTTTACATTATTTTAAAATTCTTAGGGCAGACAACCTTATGACTCATCCTATACTTTTGTGCCCTGTGTTGTGACCAAATATCGAGCTTTAGGCCCCGAAAACATGCTGTGGGGGGATCCGCTGCCCAACAACAAGGACCACTACTTAGTGTTCACGAATTACCTTGCGGGAGGAGGGCCGATGCCATTAAGTCTGGAGGCACAAGCAAGACCTAGCACGATGCCTACTTTGTGGTGTGAAATTTGTCAAATAGGAGGAAATAATGCTACTAACAATTGCCATTTGTTACAGAAGTACGCACAAAATTTGCAGTAGTTTTTTTGTAACTTTTGTATATCGGTTGGACACGACAAGCACACCTGTAGAAGCTATGAGTTGATGATGAATAGGACTTCCACCTACAGAGTTTAGGCTGAAACACAACCCATTGACCAGAATGGAGGAGTGGTGTGAACCAGATTTCAGGGGTGTGGATGAGGCTGAGGTGGAGGAGGACCTGGAACAGGTCACGAACATCTAATATGTTACAATTGTGGGGGGCCAGGACATTATGCTAGTGATTGTATGAATCCAACTTGTCCATCATGTCTGTAATGTACCTTGTTTGATCATGAGATAGAGGATTGTCCTACGTTGATAGCTAGGTTGTGCGACAAGGGAGTGCTCCAACCTCCCCTAACTCAGAACCTGCAAATGAAGGGGTTTGAGCCACGTGAGGAAGACCCCAATGTGAACATTGTGCTCTGAAGTGGAATTACGACAAGAGATGATAAAGGCAAACAACCTGAAGATAGTACTTGTGTTTGCAAGGCTCTGATGAAAGAACCAAAGTTTGATTTGGACTGCACTAAGGAAACCTTCATGGAAGCTAGGAAGAGCTTCGCTAATGCCTCCACTTTAGGAAGGAAAGATAGACCAAAGCCAAAAATGGACCCATTGATGCTCACTACATTCCTAGAAACATGCATGAAGCTACTGTGTGATAGAAAGGTTGTAAAGGGATTGCAGGAACTCATTAATAGATGCACTGAGACAGTGCTAGGAGAACCGCACATAGTGTGGAAGATTGGAAAGCATGCGATGAGGATGGGAAGAGAAATGAGGTTGACTATGTATATTGGAGAATATGAGATGGACCAAGTAAGTTTGGACATAGGGTTAGATGTGAACGTTCTATCGAAGCAGACATGGGAATCCCTATCCCGCTCTCTTGGGAATTGATAGGGCCACTAACATGAATGGGGTGATAAATCTAAAGAAGCGCAAGATGATTTTTGAGAAAACGTCTTTGCACGTAGTCATACCTTTGGACCTTACAAAAGGATCACACTACACAAACCCAGTGCATAATTATGAAAGCAACGATGATTTGGACTGCATCTACAAGATAACCACGCAAGAGCAAGACTAGGTAAATCCCACCATGGATGGATGGATCTCATGGGAGTGCAAAAGCTCATGTACATCAAATTTTGATGAGGAGATAGAGTGATGGCAAAACCAGTTGCATGAGGTGATCACACTGAACTGTAATATGATGACAAGAACATTTCATTGCACATCGATGGAAGTAAGGGATGTGCCTACCTATGATGGGTTAAGTGAGGTAGATTTTTTCTTGAACAGATTTGAAGGGGAGGTGCCAGAACAATAATGTTTTGAGGCTTTAAAGTGGGTACTACACGCTATGCCCGCGAGGTGGTGGGGTATGCACCAAGGAATCTTTGAGGACTAGTGCAAATGGAGGAGAATTATGTGCATACATTTTGGGAAGCCTCAGACGTGACTAATAGATAAATACAATGTCTAGGATTGTCCACGCACACATCTGTCTAAGTGGGTACATGCATATGGTAAACAACCTACGCATATGCACATGGACTTTGCATTGTGAAGCATGGTCAATAAGCATAGTTGGGGAGATAATTGCGTGAACAGTCCCTCAAGTTGGAGTGGCAGAGGGTGAAAAAAAAGAGTGTATAGAAGGGTATCCATGCAGAAGCATTGAACAAAGTATGTGAAGCACTGAACATGGTACATAATGTGCAGCAAAGTCGTTGGGACCTGTGCATACCAACCATTTTATGGGATTATAGGACAACGTACAAGAAATTGATGGGACAAACGCCTTCTAGGCTAGCCTATGGAGCAAACGTTGTAGTCCCAATAGAGTATAATATGGCTAGTTTGTGCATAGCAGAATGGTAGATATGAAAGTTTGTGGAGCCTTGGAAGAAGGGATTGTGCATCTGAATGAAGAAGAACACTTGGGACCTAAGGAAGAAATCTGACAGGGTGATTTGAGGCTCCAAGAACTCATGAGAGAAAGAGTGTGGTTAAGGGAGAAAAACACTCTAATGGAAGTGGAAGTCAAGAAGGTTGAGGAAGAAATAAAGAAGGATTTTCTTGATAAGAAAAATGGGGTGATAAAACAAGGTGCACACAATTATGTTGACAAATTTGGGGACTACTGTCTAGTGTTTATCAGCTTGATGCCTTGGATTGGACCGTATATTACTAGAGGGATCACCGATGATGGCGCGATGCAGATGGTAAAGTGTGTGACGTAGACAATAAAAATAAAAGGTAGATTGTTTCCAGGAAAAGTGAAGGATGGCCATTTGAAGTCGTATATAGGTGGCCTGGCCAGCTGACTAGCCATGGGATGTATAGTCTTAGTGCTCCAGGTAGTTGGAAGGAGGCACAGGACTATAAACTACTCTACCCGAGAGCTGCACAATGTCAGGACCACGCACAGGAGCGAAGTGCCACGGGGTCCGCGACAATGCAAGGGTGGCTGCGCTGTCGTGCAGGTTAGCTAGAAAGTGACCGTTGTAGTCACTATTCGCGATGTGATGTTTGACTTGAGACAAAATGGAGTGGGCGACATGCGTTTAAGGTGAGTTTTATGGGTAAGATTTGGGAAAATCTTCCACCAAGGGAGCATTAATGGACCATATTTGGGGGAACAGTAGAATTTGAATTGAAAAGGCGCTATAAATTACAAAGGACTGCCCAACACACAACACTTGGTCCTTTGATAATTGAACGGTTGCATGCCCTGAGTATTTAGAACTAAAACCTGTTTGTCCTATGGATAGCATTTTTTGAGCACCTAATTGAATAGTTGAGAGATTTTTGGATGAACAAGATAACAGCGTCTGAAGAAGCCAGGGAAATCATAGAAATAACCATCGAAGAAGCCACACAGGCCATGACCATAGAAGATGCCCCTAAGAGTGTTGGGATTGTTGTGGAAATCCCTAAATCACCGCACATGCCAAGACTGATGAAAGATAAACAACCCATGATTCTGGTGTGTGTGTCCCCTCGAAACCCGCTACAAACTAGGTTAACAATGGAGGAAAAAGGGAAAGTTGTTAACCTGGAAATCGATGAGGAGGAAGAATACCTTGAGGATATCATAATTCAAGATGACGAGGATGAGGGCATGGAGGAAGAAACAGAGCGTGCGGTCCCTCTAACCAAGCTACTCACATATGTCCCTCCACGGAAGGGGAAGGAAAAGGTGCCCAAGGACCTGGATGATAGTAAAGGCCCTCTGTAGACTTTGTTGTTACCTGATGATATCATTTTCAAAGGAATGCACTTAGGAAGGGTGTCGAGCTTAAAGTTTGAATACTGGGATCTCGCTAACCATGAGAAATCCCCTTACTTCGCGACCGTGCACCTCATGAAGCCAAATAAACATGCCACATTGGGAGTTATAGAGTTAGAGTTACGCAAATGGTTGCATGGGATCGAAAAGGCAAGGTTGTTGAACCTTCTCTGGGTGCCACATTACCATCGTGTCCCAGTAACTATCATCATCATCAGACATCTACTCTACCTGGTGCATGATGGGTTTGTGGCTGGAGGCGCTCATCCACCTCACGGACCACCTGATCCATTGAATCACATGACTCCCATGTAAAGGAGAAGACCCCACAGACATTCCGAAGGGTAAAAGCAGTGAGTTGGCCATCACGAAGGCCATGAAGAAGAAATACAAGATGGAGAAGGAAAAGAGGGGTTATGCAATCCCCAGTATCAAAAACAAGGCAGTCAAAGTTGCGAATCAGATACTGGTAGCTAAGATCATGTGGAAGTGTGATGCAGATGAGGTGCCCACGCCAATGGTTGCACTTGCAGAACAGTGCACATAGGGAGTCGAATTTAACTAGTCTAAATTCTTGTGCAAGGAGTTCCTTGAGAATTGCAGCGAGGCACAGGAGGAAGGGAAAACCTTCCACTATGCATGCATTTTGCTGTCCATAATGCTGGTGGCTAGGGAATTTCCTGAGGATAGCCAGTTCCCCACAATTGTAAGGGATATCCTAGAAGCCGCGAAGTATGCTTCACTATGGGCTACTAAAGATGTGCACTGCACCCACGACAGTAAAATATTCTTGATGTTCATGGAGATGAACATCAGAATGGGGATTAACTATAAGCCGCAGTTATCACCCACTGTCTACAACATCCTACAAAGTTTCATAGAGTCTAAAGCGAACTTTCATCACATCTACCTTAGGGCGTGCAAGGACCCTGCCAAGTATTATCTAGGAATAGTGTCCACTCGGATGTTGCTATTCCCACTAAGATGGGTGGCTATATTAGAAACAAACAATCAAAGTCTACTATTGTTTTCTTTTATGAAAATAGACAAGAGGAGAACCAATAAGACCAACCTGAGTCTTGCGTTTGATTTCCTCTCCTTATTGATAGAGCTTTGTCGCTTCTTCTTTGTCTGCCTAGCTTCAAAAGAACTTGTGGAATCACAACAACATACTATTATCGAAGAAACAAAGATATAAATTCATAAATAATACAGGATCATATGTGTATTAACCATATAAATGCATATATAAACAAGTACACAAGAATATGGAAGAAAGCAAGAATAGCTTTATTAAGATGAAAAGTAGCAAGAGGATTACAACCATGTGCTCTAACCCAGCATCATCCTCTAGCTAGGAAGCCCTTCTTCACCTCAAGCAAAGCTTAGATCACCCAACACTATGAATGTACACCAGAAAACCAACAACACTTGTCTATAAGATACAAAATT
>APFE031335315.1:99919-125068 GCA_000404065.3 Pinus taeda
GCATCGCACCCTCTACATTGAGCTTTCAGTATGGTCCAGTTTTGACCATTTATGAGCAGTTTTCAGTGGAGAACTTTTAGGAGATGATGGAATCAGTTGACCTTGTTCCTTTAGGCAGTGAAGCAACACTTTTAGGGACTTAGGATTCCTCAGTTTATGGACATTTATGATTGGGGTTGAAGTGCCCAAAAATGTCTATAACACTAAGAAGTGGAATGAACTACCATATGTGGCCTTAGATGATGTGATCTTCGACATACTTGAGACGTGTCCCCCAGAGTGGCACAATCCAGACATATCCATGGTGGAAAAGTCTACTGCGCAGAAAGAAGAAGGAGGCAAAACTGTGTGTGGAACAATTGGCAGAAAAGAGAAGGAAAGAGGCAACAGCAACAAAGGTGCAGGAGGCATGGGATGTTGTGTAGATATTAGGATAACAATAGAAGGCCACAACAAAAGCATAAAAGGCAGTAGAAATGGAGTGTGAGGGCCAGAAATTGACTTTTCCTGAGCAGGAGCAAGAGATGGAAACAAAGATAGAGGAGGGTGGCACGGACTCATAGACAGCATTGACACTATTGAAGCACTAGTGCCTAAGAGATCAGATGGGGTCACGCAAGAAGGTAAAACTGTATAAGATGTCTATCAACCCGATCACCCTTACTGAGGAGCATCTGCATGATATAGGAGAGATGGTGCGTGACATCACCACAAAGGCCCTCCAGAACTTTCTAGA
The DNA here is from genome assembly GCA_000404065.3 of Pinus taeda. Lineage (NCBI taxonomy): Eukaryota > Viridiplantae > Streptophyta > Pinopsida > Pinales > Pinaceae > Pinus > Pinus taeda. The sequence continues at coordinate 100,656 of APFE031335315.1, forward strand.
GGAGAATCAGATTGTGTTGGGGGCCCTCCGAGCATATATTCAAGAGTTGTAGGTGCACACTCCTCAGTTTGGTACTCCCTTGACTAGCCTCGTAGTAGGAATAGCTGCAACAGAGGAAATGTTGCGCGCTCGTACGACCAACACATTAGTGTTGCCAGAAGGGGCATTGGTTACATCAAATGAGACTGACAAGCTTATGGTAAGTGTGTTGAAAGGAATAGGGATTAACATGGCTACCCTCCCTTAGGAGATGCTCTATGTTCTGCAGGATGGGATTACTGCAGAACTACAGGCTAGGGAGAGCTGCACACTGTAGGTGTTGAGTGAAAAGAGGATCAACATGGAGTATTTGAGTTTGTAGCGTGACGAGGTCGTGTCTCCAAATAGGCAGATGGTACAAGTAATTGAAGAAGCCTACCAGATGGTCCCTAAGCTAGCCATCCCGATAGAAGCACTAGCAAGGGCACGCATCTAAAGGTTAGCAGCAGGGGTGCGTGAGGTGCGAGAAGAAATGGAAAAGGTTCAGCTGGAGCTAAACCTCCAGATAGTAGAGCTGCGATTGAAGGCACAACCTTCAAATCCTCTAGAAGTAAGGGAACAATGTGCCAACACCATTACATCGGGAATGGAGGAGATCAGTAGTGCAGTAAGGGGCTACACCAAAATGTTGGAAGAATTGTTCAAGGTCCTCACCACTCTGCAGGAGGACCCAAACATATAGTGCTTAGAAACAGAGTCATGTGAGCTACATCAACAATATGATAACGTCAAAGGGACCGTGCAAGCAGTGGCCCTCACACAGAGGCTCGCGCAAATGAAATAGGCCAAAGTGCTTAAGGAGCAAGTAAACACAACATGACACAGAAAAGCAGTTTTGAAGGCATGTATTCGGCCTTGGATTGATGAGGCCTTTGTAATCAAAGCAACAATTGAAGGCAAGCTCGCGTAGATGTAGGGGACTCAAGAAAAGATATAGGGGAGTAGTTCGGATACCGCGGTCCCTGAACAACGCGTACAAGAGATACAACAAGTAGCCACTCAATGCACTGCTGACCTTGCAGTAGTTCGAGTAGAGTTGGGAGGTCTCTGCGCGAAGATCTCCACACCGACAAAGTGACTCGACGACGAGTCATGATGTTTGTGTTGGGGTCTTGTTGGGCGTGGGATCCCCCAAGGAAAGTTTTGGGGATTGAAGCCCAAGTTTTGACTAAGTCCAATATAAATAATTTATGATTTGTGGGTGTAGAGCGTGAAGCTATAATTGAGTCATAGGGTTGTCTGCCCTTACTTTTGTAAATGTAGTGTTAGCTTGAGAGTTGTACCCATGGTTCGCGGACCATGAGATTGTGTAAATAGAGTGAGGCTCTAAGTGTAAATAGGAATTAGATAGTAGAAGATAAAAGATCTAATGATGAAGCATTGAGTCTATCTAAAGAGTCATGTATTTGGATCGTAGAGTAGGTGAAGGCTCTACAGCTAAGTATGCAATGGGCTAGTAGTTTGTAGCTGAGTGCGCGGAACCCTACCGCTGAGTGCACAGGGTGGGTTGAGTCTGTAACGGATTCAAGCATTAATAAAGAGAAGTTTTACAATATTCCTTATCTTTTCTTTTTTTATGCATTGAAGTATATTGGGTATGAATTCAAGTTTATTGTTTATTTGCTGCGTGAACTTATATGAATGTGTTGAATAAGTGAATATAATATAAGGTATCTGTTTACACGAGATAACTAACTGTTATAAGAATATAATTAAGATCCACGGTGTGACTTGGGGAACTAGTGTAGATAGCTTCTTTAGCAGTGTGAAGCTCCTCAGCCCCTGGTTAAGGTTGCACAAAGTTGAGTATAACATGGCACGAAGGCCTCGCAGGTTAGGAAAGTGCGCGAAGTGACCTGTGTGAAGGTATTCACAGTTGGACTAAATCAAACCCTTAGACATCTCAAGGGTGCGAAAACTTGGTTCCAACATCCCCCCATACTGCTTCAGGTGAGACCTTAGTCCGCACTCTGTAGAGTATTGCTGAAAGGGCTAGAAGTATAGGGATTTTTTTGGTTAAATAACTCCAAACCTAGGTTAGGCCCCATCAAGCCAACAACTCCATGTTTAAAAAATATGATATTTGTTCTCATGGTGATAGAATATGGCTTTTCGGTCATACAAGTATGGACTCCCTAAAATAATCCCACAAATATCAAGTGGTACAAAATCAAGCTCTAGCTTATTTATAAAATTAACAATGATGGCCAATTTGAGTTTACATTTCCTTGTCACTTGTAATTTGGCATCATCGCATGTCCAACCAAAAGGGTAAGGTTCAATATGAGGTGTAGCTTCTAGATTTAGTTTCTTGACAATTTATTCAGAAATAATATTGATTTAGGATCCACTGTCCAACAATGTATCAACTTTTGTTTGTTTTGTAATGACCATTATATGGCAAATCCCCCTCCTTTCTTTATCATTTTGAGACTCAATAGGCTTACTAGAAGAACTAGTACTTTCATTAGAAGTTATACATTTCATTCCCATGGTTGTGATTTTGGTTTCATCACCTGAATCAGATCCTATATCTTGTTGAGTTATAGCAACAATATTTTATTTCCCCTTGTTATTGAACTTCTTTGGTCTCATTTCTGGATGTAATTTCCAGCAATTGTCTTCATCATGGCCTTGTTTTGAACAATGTTTACAAGTAGGTTTCTCTCCCTCTTTCTTGACAATAACATTCATTTTTCCATTTCCTTTAAACTTTCCCTTTCCTTTATCTCCATATTTGGATGGTTTCTTGCTAGTCTCTCGAGGAACATTGTTGCCTCTTGATTCTAATTGAGTTTCCTAAACACATGCTTCATCTAGATTCGTGAGATGAAACATAAGTATAGTATGTCTCAAATAACTATGTAATCCACCTATGTATTTAAGGAGAGTATCTTCTGAAGAGAAATCAACATCCAATATTAAAGCTCTTCTTCTAAATTATTTGTGTAACTTTGGACACTCTAAAGTTTAGCTTGTCTAAAAAATTTCCAATCCATAATTTATTTTTGCATGTAAGATAATGGATAAAATGTCCTTCTTAATGCAGCTACAAAATTATTCCAAGAAGAGATAATTTTACCACTTTTTTTCAAATCTTCTTGAGTTTTAACCTCCCACTAGATGAGGGCTACACTTTCCAAACAAAGAGAAGTAAACTGGATTTTTGTAACATCATCAGCAATCTTTTGAATCCTGCAATATACCTCAATTTGACGAACCCAATTATCCATATTTTTAGCATTTACTTCCCCATTGTACATAGGCAATTCAAACTTGACATCAAGCTTAATCAAAGGAGACTTAGAATGTCCTTTTGGAGATGGAGGAGGAGTAGGTGTATGAGATGAAGGAGGTGAAGAAGGAGGTGACGATGGAGGTGTAGATGGAGGTGGAGGAGGAGGTGGAGGTCGAGGCTATCTCCCATCACCACTATTACCGTTTGGGTGATTTTAACTCTCTCCATGCAACCTTGATGTCCTGTCATTTTACAACACTTTCACCATCTTAGACATAACATAGAAATCCTTTCTAAAATATTTCTCACCCATAGACATCAACTCTTTTCCCTCTTCATGTCCCATGACCAGTGGAGTTTGTGGAGTTTGTGACCTCCTTGAACCAATTTGAAGGTTTGGTTATTCAAGTAATCCTTCTTCTCTTCTCAATTTATACATTGTAATCATTCAAGAAAACACTTGAAAAAATGGTCAAACCATGAAAACAACCATGCTCTGATACGAAACTAATCAAAAATTAAAAATTGAAGTTTTCTTGTAAAATTTTGCAAGCTAGTTTAAATCTTGATGGAAATGGACCAAAATTTCAAAAGAAAAAAAACTTAGTAAACTTAGTTAAGTTTTGCATATTTAAATAGTGAAAATTAGAAAACATGCAACATCACAAAATAAATTTTGATGACAGAGTTCATCCCTCCTGGGCTACATCTTCAGGTCTAGCTTCCAATGTTGGTGCTTAAAATTATATGCTCAAATTTCAAATTACATCACCATACAATGCTCAAATTGAAAAAATAACAGTGCCACTGCATCTAGAACACCCAAAATCCCCTATGTAGGCTTTTCTTTGGCTCCAAAAGGTTGAAAATTTGGCAAGTTAGGTCTCCTTCTTCATTTCCCTGCTAACTCTTCTACAAAATTGACCCCTGTCAAAAGTGGCAAGGAATTATGACCTTGGCAGCATTGCAAAGCGAAAATTTCATGTGGGTTTAGTGACAAATGTGCAAGTAAAGGAGCCAATTGTTGGATAGTCAGGTGTGCCAATAAGGTTGTGCCCCTATCTTTCCACCCCTTTTTCTTGTCACATGGCAACAACATGACCAGGGGCACGAGTCAGAGGCTATGTGCCCCACCAGTCTCAACACCTGGTCACATTATGGTTTCAAAAACCTCGGTCTGGGTGAAATTAGGGTGCCACACACCTACCCCTCCCATTGAATACACTGACAGTTTCATTCGATATGTTGGAACGGGGGACTGGGGCCCAACTCCCGGCCCCTTCTGCCTCCACCAATGCACACACCATATGTGATAAAAGCTAGGGTGGGGCTGGATGGGTGAGCCCGCCGTCCTATCACCCCTCCTCCATAAATGTGTCAACTATTATCATTTAAATACAACCAACCACTACATATAACAGGTAACATTGTGTGGTCTAGTACTAAGGCATTGGTCTATGTTGCTGAAGGTCTCAGGGTCGATCCCCGCTAAGGTTGATTGGTCCATAACCATCATTTTGGTGCCAAAACTAGAGAGATGTGGCGGCATTCTGCAGAGCCACATGCTAGCCATTGATTGGGGCACCTGGTGGCTTGCAATTCACCTAACCCGAATCACAACAACAAGTAAAAACTCAGCACGTGTCCTATCCTGATTGGTCTAATAACAATTGTACTATAGAGTCACCCATTGATTTCAGTGCCACATCATCTTACGGTCTACCTAGTCAACCCTGCAAGTTGACTTTTTAGTTGTTTATCAAAAATTCAGAATGCAATAGCTTTCTCATATGGTGTCAGATTGAGGCAATTCAAGCTTTGTTGGAATCAAAACAATGCGATCTATGAGTTCGTGCCAGCTCTGGGATAATTTGAGCACTTTGATTTTTCAACATATTTTTGATCCCATAGATCACTATCCAATGGACCAATGACTCCACGACTTATTGTGGACCAATATATAATGTGATACATAGCTGAAAAAAAACATCTGACAACCCACATGTATGGTTGGTCCATCCCTCATCCATGCATGTTAGACACCAAAACTCTCTCTGCATCACAACCTTGACTAAAGATACCCAATGTAATGTGTGTTCATGTATGCATAATGAGATAGAAGGTTGTAAATTGACTACCATGTGATATACAACAATGTATATATGGTTGAAACATGACTCCAAACATTCTCCAATGCATGCTTATACACCATGATTCCAAAATGACCATACATGACTCATCTCAATGATGAATGCTTTGACACAATGACCATTCAACCAACAACTCAATGATGATATAATGTGACTATATGACAAGATCTTGTACATAAGTGTGCTTACAATGGTATAAATTAAAGGAAATTATTGCTATGCATGCCATGACTCAAGACTCTACTACATTTGACTTGTGAGACTCTTCTTGTTAGAAAATTATATATTACAGAGCAATGGAACACATAAAATATATTGTGGAAATATAGACGCAGAAAACACATAAAACAAGAGAGACACAGATATACGTGGTTCACCCAATTTGGGCTATGTCCATGGACAAACAACCAGTCCTTTCTTTTATATTATCCAACAAAATGAAGAGATACAACCTTTAGTAGATCTGTTGTAATTCCCTCTTCACTCTCACACAATATCCTCTCTCTTTCTCACTCAGAATACACATCTATATAGACGCAATACAATTCCCTCATATATAGTGAGGGGTTGCCTTCTAGGGAAAAAACCCAAAATTAAACATAACTTCGACTGTCAGATTTCCACCTAATGAAAGGCTTGGATTGATTACGAGATTGCAACATTTTACAAGGCAATTTTACATCTATTTTTAGCTTCGGGGGCACCACTAAATATGGACCCCCCTAGCGGCACACATAAACGGACGGTGTTGCCGCCACATTATGAAAATGGGTTCCAATGTGATAATACCTCTGAATAGAGAAGATAATAAGGCTCCACACATAACAATCTCCCACTTAGATACTGATTATAGCAACTCCACCGCTCCTTCATTTGCTAGACAATGAATCCACTTTGGACCTGATTGTTTCTCATCTTTATCATCATACTTGAAGATTAATTGAAACCAAGCAAAAACTTAGTTTGTTACAACTTGTGTTAACATATCTGTAGGATTCTGGCTAGTGTGTATCTTTTCTAGCTTCAACTGTCCATCTTCCAAGACTGATCGTATGAAATGGTACTTGAGTTATATATGTTTAGTCTTGGAATGAAATGCAGAGTTCTTTGCAAGATGTGTGGCAGTTTGGTTGTCACTCTATAATATGCCCAACTTCTGCTTCTTACCTAATTCATCCAAAAACCTTTCTAACCAAATCATTTCTTTACTAGCCTTTGTAGCATCAACACACTATGCTTCCATCGTTGACAGTGCAACAACACTTTGCAGTTTTGAAACCCAACTGATAGTTGTTCCACATACAATAAACACATACCCTATGGTGCTCCTCTTGTTATCTCTATCACCCACCATATCTGCATCAACATATCCCTGTAGAGAAATTTTTGAACCACCAAAGCAGAATGCTTGATTTTTGGTACTTCTCAAATACCTAAACATCCACCTCACCAGCATCCAATGTTCTCTTCCTAGATTGTTCATTTACCTTCTTACAACTCCCACTACATGTGCAATATCAGGCCTTGTGAATACCATTGCATAAATTAAGCTTCCAACTCCTAATGCATATGGAACATTAGACATATAAGCCATTTCTTCCTGAGTCTTGGGACACACCTTCTTAATTAGTTTGAAATGGTTAGCCAAAGGTATACTAATTGGTTTTGCACTTTGCATATTAAATATTTTCAACACCTTTTCTATGTACTCACTTTGAGACAAAGTTATTTTTTTATTCTTCCTATCTCTAGTTATTCTCATACCAAGGAGTTTTTTTACAACACCCAAATTGTTCATTGCAAATGAGTTTGCTAATTTTTTTTTGAGCACATTTATTTTCTACACGTTATAACCTGCAACAAGCATGTCATCTGCATACAATAACAATATAATAAAGCTACCATCATTTTTCCTTTTGAGATAAACAAAATGGTCAGAGTGACATCTAATATAACCTTGTTTAGACATAAACCTATCAAAGATACCACTACCTTGGAGCCTATTTTAAGCCATACAAGATCTACTTCAACCTACACACTAGTTTCTCCTTCCCTTTTACCTCATATCCTTGTGCCTTCTACATATATATCTCTTCCTCCTAATCCCCATGGAGAAAGGTTTTCTTTACATCTAACTGCTCAAGATGCAAATCTTCAGCTGCTGCTAGACTTAAAATAGTTATGATTGAATTCATTTTAACAATGGGAGAAAATATCTCATCAAAGTCTACACCCTTTTCTGTACAAACCCCTTCACCACAAGTCTAGCTTTATACCTTTTCTTACCTCCATCTTCTTCCTTCAACGTGTAAACCCTTTTATTTAGCAATGTTGTTTTACCTATAGGCAACCTGACTAAGTCCTAAGTCTGGTTATCTGCTAAGGAGTCCATATCTTCTTTCATGGCTTGCATCCACTTTTTCCCAGTTTCTACCTGCATTGCTTCTTCATAACATTCTAGTTCACCAGAGTCAATCAACAATACATAATATAATGAAGGAGAGTATTTTTAAGGGGGTCTATTTATCTTGGTGGATATTCTAACACCACTTTCAGGTGTTTGAGGTTCTTGTTGTTGTTGTTGTTGTTCTGGTTGTTGATCATTATGATTTTCAGGCACCTTCACTTTTTCTATGATCTCATCAAGCACTATGTATTCTTTGTTTTCTTTTTCCTATTTATTTTCCTACATTTGATCCTTATACAAAACCTTTTCATTAAATATGACATCTCTCCTCCTAATGATTATATGTTTTTCATAATCATAAAAGCGATAACCAAAGTCATTAACACCATAATATCCAATAAAGGTACATTTCTTTGATTTTGCCTCAAGCATTGTTCTATTTTCTTTATTTATGTGGACAAAGGCTTCATAGCCAAAAGTCTTTAAAAATGAGTAGTTTACCTTTTTACCTATCCATGTCACCTCGAGAATACCACCATCCAAGGAAATTGAAGGCCCTCTATTTATTAGATGAACAACAATATCTACAACATCTGCCCAAAGCTGTAAAGGAAATTCTGCATGCAATCTCATGCACCTTGCACGCTCCATGATTGTCATGTTCATCCTTTCTGACATGCCATTTTCCTGGAACTATATTCTCTTTGCGAATTCCATTCTTGGAACAGTACCTTTCAAACTCTTTGCTGCAATATTCACCTCCATTGTCTAATATGAGATACTTCAACCTTTTTCTTGTCTCATTTTCAACCAAAGCTTTCCATTTCTTGAAAGTGTCAAATACATCATATTTATTTTGAATTCAATAAATCAAGTTTTTTCTGGTTGCATCATTAATAAAAGTAACATAATAATGAGAGTCACTAAGAGATGATACCTGAGTAGGTCCCCATACATTTGTATGAAAAAGCTCTAATTTTTCACTCTTCTTTTCTTTTCCAACTCTCAGGAATATGATTCTCTTTCATTTTCCATAAACACAATTCTCACATAATTCCAAATCAACATGCTTCAAACCTTGCAACAAATTTCTTAAGTGAATAATCTGCATCCCCTTCTCACTCATGTGTCAGAGCCTATGATGCCACAATGACGTATCTTCTCCTGTAGAGGTTAAAGATTTAATAGAATTAGAAATACCATTGCATAAATACAATGAACCAATGTTTTCTCCTTTTGCTATTACCAAGGCTCTTTTAGTGAACTTCTAGGTTTTATTTGTAAAAGTAGTTACACAACCTTCACCTCCTAACTTCCCTATTGAAATTAGATTTTTCTTCAGATATAGAACATGCCTTACCTCCTTCAATAGCCATTGACTTCCATTCTGTTGCTTTATGAAAATTGTACCCATTCCAAGGATTTTAGAGGGTTTATCATCACCCAATCAAACCTGTCCAAAATCTCCTTGAACATAATCATGAAAATGTTTCCTATCAGGTGTGGTACAGATGAGGCCCCTGAGTCTACCACCCAGGCATCAATATTTTTTTCTAATGAAAGAATCAAAGCATCTTGCAACACATCACCTATCACATTTGCTTCATGATTGTTTTCTTGTTGCGCATCCCCTTTTTCTCCCTTCCGAGACTTGCAGTCTTTCTTCAGGTGTCCTTTCTTCCTGCATTTCCAGCACATTATCCCCAATTTGAACTTAGATATACCTTTCCTTGACTTACTACGATATCCTGCGCTCTTTCCATTTTTGCCCCTAGTCTCTTCAGTCAAAGCATTACCTGATGTCTCACCAAATATTTTCTGTCGCATTTCCTCGCTAAGGATTGCACCAACAACATCATCAAACTTTAAAGTACTAGATCCAGAGACAGAGGTACTAATGGCCATAACTAAACCATTATAACTTTCTGGCAATGAGCACAGAAATAACATAGCGCTAACTTCATAATCAAAATTTACCCATACAAAATTTAACTGACTGGTAACTGTATTAAATTCATTTAAATGATTAGCAATAGATCCACCTTCTGACATCTTCATATTAAATAAATTCTTCATAAGAAATACCTTATTTGAGGCGAACGGTTTTTCATATAGTTTGGCCAATGATAACATTAAACCCTTTGTTGTCATTTCCTTTGAAATATTAATGGCTACCGACACCACTAGGTACATCCATATTGTTCCAAGTGATTTTCTATCAAGAATATCCCATTTTGTATTTGTCATACTCATCATCTTCTTTGTCTTTCCGCTCAATGGTAGGTACAAATCTTTCTGATACATTAATATTCCATATGCATCTTCCAAAGCTGGTAGTTTTCACCGTTAATTTTTTTGAACCTAAACCTACCATATTTTGCCATTGCTCCCACTCAAACCAAGAACCCTTCTCTCCTGCATGTTTATCAGCCAAATAGACCTTCGGCTCTAATACTAGTTGTTAGAAAATTATATATTACAGAGCAATTGAACACATAAAAGATATTACAGAAATATAAAAACAGAAATGAATAAAACAAGAGAGACATGGATATATGTGGTTCACCCAATTTTGGCTACATCCATGGAGAAACAACCAATCCTTCCTTTTATATTATCCAGCAAAATGAAGAGATACAACCTACAAAAGATCTGTTGTAATTCCCTATTTGTTCTCACACAATATCCTCTCTCTTTCTCGCTCAGAATACATGTCATCTACATAGACACAATACAATTCCCTCATATAAAGCAAGGGGTTTCCTTCTAGGAAAAAAACCCTAAATTAAACATTATAACTTCGACGGTAAGATTTCCACGTAATGAATGGCCCAGATTGACTACGAAATTACAACATTTTACAAGGCAATTTTACATCTATTTTTAGTTGCACCCGCCCCCCACCTTGGACCTTCGCGGCGACGGACATAAATGGGCGGCATTTCTGCCACATTATGGAAATGGGGTCCAATGTGATGATACCGGTGAATAAAGAAGATAATCAGGCTCCACACCTAACAAGAACTCATTACTATGCATGCCATGACTCAAGACTCTCCTACATTTGACTTGTGAGACTCTTCCAAGATGTTATCACATGTAGGATTTCTTCTAAATCATTTATTGGGCCATAGAAAAAGTGTGTTTTATCCTCATATTAGCTTCATTAATCATTCATTTTTATATGATTATCTTCATGTTTAGAAAAGAATTTAGAAGAAATGATTGTACAAGAGCGATAAAATCAATCATTAACGAATTGTGTAATTTTGGGCATGAAAACTAACTTTCACTATTTTTATATGCATGAATATGAATTGAATGATTGTTGCTCAAATGATGGAACAATAATGACCAAGAAAAGAAAAAAGACAATGTTTCGCTCATGAGGGCTAACAAAAGACTAGGGAAATCAAGTTTATTTTGTAATAAAATCTTATTGTCGGTTGTGAAATCCTCAGGATCTCCTGATCCTAAGGATTCACTTCTATCCGTTTGTCTCTCATAGGTTATATAGAGCTGACAGGTGAAATAGAATAGGCTAGCTAGGAATTGGGAGATTGTAACTTTCATTTTGAAACAAAGTATTCTCACTACAGTGATGTTGTATCTTTATTATTGAATTTAATGAGAAAGATGTCTTTTACTTGTAATCACATTTTGAGTGTCTTTCGGCAGTGACTTATGGATACTCTTGGCCTGGTCACTAGGGGATTTACTGCTTTGTTTGTGCCATACTTATTTCTTTTTACTCTTGCAATTATTTATTCCTGTTATTTCATGAAACTAGAATTATTCTGATTGTGTGAGTATTGATCATTATGATTTACCTTTACTGTTCAAAGTACAATCTAGATTTTGCTATGTTTACATATGTTTGTTAATATTTGGTGAATTTATCAAATTAGTTTAAGTATTTGATTGGTGTCCCTTCCGAGTAGTGTTATCAAAGATCTTGAGTTCACAATTGATTGCTTTTAGTTAAAATCTTTAATAGTTTCTTGTTGTTTATTTGTTGTAGTTTTTGTTTTTGCTAAATGAAATATTGTCAATACTAGTTAGTGGATATACTAAGAGTGATTCCTTTAGCATACCTGCATTTAGATTAGGTTCTCCGCACAACAGATTAAAATAGATTTGAAAATGTTTTAGGTTTTCCTTCATATTTGTTTTGGATTGAACTTTGAGAATTATATATTAATTATTGCAAAGATCTTAAATCATTTCATTCTGAATTAGCCTCTGAATTTACTTGCATAGACAATTTTGAACACTGTTGAAATAAACAGACTTACCCTAGTTTGATAATTAATGTAAGTATTAAGGTTTCTTTTAATATTCATTGTAGTGCACCAACATTTTGGCATCGTTGCCGAGGAGAGTGTTTCAAAGTGATTTCTTTTTATTTTTCTTGTTGTAAAAGAATTGGGTATTAAAAACGAGAGGTAAGAACCTGCGTAGACAACAATTAAAATGCTTCCTCAACAGCTTGCTTTTCAGCAAATTCACAGAGGTTAAATAGGAGTAGGGATTTTTATGAATGAATAAGAATAAAAAGGTAGAAAAAGATCAGAACCCCCCACCCAAATTTACAAAATCCAACGGAGTGGTGTTGAAAACAACACTGAGAGGGGGGTGAATTAGTATTTACAATTCAATAATATTTCATTTCCCAATCTGATTTATATACGCTACTTCAGTGAAGTGAAATTGCATGTGCACACTATTGTGATTAAAGAAACCAGCGTATATGCAATGAACTTATGATTTAGTTAATTTATCATGTGTTGATCACTAATCAGTGCATCAACATCTTATTATATAGTAACTGTGTACTAATAATAGAATAAACCATCACACATAAGCAACACACATGAAAACCCAGATTTAAGGTGGAAACCTAATGTAGGAGAAAAACCACCTGTTGCTGTCATATCTGTCTTCTTAATATAAAGAAAATTGCTTTACAATCTTGTACTGGTGTAGACTCATATTAGTACAAAAGCACCCACCTGCAAAAGGCTACAACCTTCGCTCGTTTTCCAGCCTCTGTTGGAAGGGAGCTACAACCCCCTAGCTCTTGTACTAGTTGATATGTTTACTAGTACATAGGCGCAAACCTACAGAAGGCTATGACCTTCTCTCTTCCTTCGGGGACCATGTTAAATTAATTTTTAGACTCAATGTTCCTAGTACACAGCCACACAATATGAAGGCCTCGTTTCATCAAATTTTCACATTGGACCCAATAGAAACTTTGAAGCTCAAACTCTATCATAATAACTACATTGACTAACAACTATTCAATCTTAACAGTCAGATCACTCTCACCAAAACACTATGCTAAACCCAGAAACTTGCATCATTGTTGGCTTTGTGGGCCTTGACCCATGTTCAATGTTAGTCAACCAAACAAATCCCTCCACTACTGGCCCTTTCATCATCAGCCGACGAAGCGCGGACTGAAGTCTCACCCGAAGTAGTATGGGGGGATATGGGAACCAAGTTTTCCCACCCTAATATGGTCATGATGTTAGTTTATACCCCCTGGTCCTGCCTTCGCTCAGGTCACTAAGCCTTAGGGCTTACTTATCTACCCTCTATCCCGCCCTTTAGTACCTTTGCGAAGGTGTGCGATTGACCTTCGTGCAACCCTAACTAGTGGTTCAGGTACTTTCGTGCTCCTGAGACGATGTATTGTATGGTTTCACAAGTTATCTCAAGTGTTTTACTTATTCTACCAATCAATTACAGTTACCATCGCGTAAACTAATATTCTTACTTGAGTTCAATTAACAGATATAATCACACACATTCACGCATCAAATAAACATTGTAATATAAACCCAAACTGTAACACAATATAATCAAATGCATTAACAGAGACTAAATACACAATAATTGAAGAATAATCTTCTTTATTAATATCTTCTAGTTTAATACAGACTCTATTCACCCAAGCACATAGCTACAGAGGTCCACGCACTCAGCTATGGACTTCTACCCTAGGCCTCTACGCACTTAGCTGCAGAGTCTCTACCTATGCTGAGACTTGAAAACACTTAGACTTCTCCACTCTACTTCACTACTCACTCTTCTCTCTTCACTACTTAGAGCTTACTTAATTAGCTTCTTTTTATATGATCCCATGGTCCGCGGACCATGGGTAGATGTTTACAGCCGAATTAACACTTTACAAAATAAGGACGGACAACGCTTTATGAGTCTTGACACCTTCACACTCTATGACCACAAAATGTGGAGACTTTACAAATTTATTACAAAATTGTATGAAAACATGGGATTTTATGCCTAAAACTACTCTTGAGGGAACTCGTTCCCAATAGGCCCCCAACACAAACATGGTGACTTTCCCTCAAGTCACTCTATGGGCATGGAGAGCTTGGCATGAAGACCTCACAACTCGACCTGTATGGCTTCCACTGCGGCAACCCACTGCAGGGCCACCTGCTTCACTTCTTCAACCAATTACTCTGTCACTGGTCCTGAACTATTAGCCTGAAGCTTCTGCTGAATCATCTATAGACTAGCAAGCTTACCTTCAATGGAGGCCGTGATCAAATAGGCCTCGTCCAACCAAGGCTTTAAGCGTGCCTTCAACACTAACTCTTTGTGCTGAACTACATCTACCTGTTCCTCCAGTGTTTTGGCATCCTCTAGCTTTGCAAGCCTTTGTGTGAGGGTGATAGTGCACATTGTTCCTTTCAGTTCATTGTAGCACTGCTACAGTTCTCGCACCTGCCTCTGTACATTAGGATCTTCTCACAGACTAGTCAGTACCTTGAACGACTGTTCAAACAAACTTGTGTAGTCTTCTACTCCACTATCTACTACTGCTACCACCTCTGTGACATCAATTGCACCCGTGGAATCCTTCACAAGATGTGCCTCTACCCATTGAGTCAAATACTCAGTCATGGTGAAAATGTACCACGCACCTGTCTTCTTTCCTTGAGGATGAAAGGGTCCCACAAAATCTATTTCCCATTTCGTGAAAGGTTGTAACGTCCTCTGTGGGTTCAAGGGCAGCTCATCTCTCCGTGATGGCCTGCCAGCCCTTTGACATATGTCGCATGCCCTGTAGTAGGCTTTTGAATCCTTATGGAAGGTTGGCTACCACAACCCTACATGTAGAATATTTTGTGTGTTCACCCTTCTTGAGTAATTCCTTCCAAAGGCACCCCGATGAGCATCCATGAGGATACTGCTTCTTTCAAACTCTGGTACATATCGTCACAATACTCCATCAAACCCCATTTTGTACATATGTTCGACAATGACATAAAAGTCTACCACATGCACCACTAACTCCTTTTTCTACTCAGTATCGTAGCCTTCCATGGTAGTTCCTATCGTTAGGAAGTGTATGATGTCTTCAAAGTGACCATCTGTGATGTGCACTACAAATAGCTACGTGCCAGGCAATCCCTCCTCCAAATTATTTGGATCTTCTCTCACTTCAAAGCGCGACAGATTTTCTGGTCCAGTGTTGAGTCATCCAGGCTTCATCATAACTTCTAAATCATACTCCTAGAACAATAACAACCACCTGTAGATTCTCCCCCCAACACAGGCTTATTGACCATGTATTTCAACAGAGAATGATCTGTATACATCTTATTATGTCCACCCATCATATAGTGTCTAAACTTCTGGAGCACTTATACCATGGCTATTCCTTTGTGCTTGGTGGTGGAATAGTTCTTCTCATCCTTGGATAACCTCCTGCTTGCAAATGCTATAGGATGGTCCAATTCTCCTTCGCCAGCCTGTCTCAGTACTACTCCCAGTGCTATACATGACGCATCTACATGTACATGAAACTCCTTCTTCCAATACGGGAAGATTAAAATCAGTGCGGTGACCATTTTTCCTTTTAGCACATCCAATATTTTCTGACAATCATCATTCCAATAGAATGTGACATCATTTTTCAACAACTTCTCCATAGGTGTGGTGATCTAAGCATAGCCCTTGATAACCTTCTTATAATACTTAGTATGTCCCAATGTTAGGCACAGTTGTTTCACACTCCTTAGCTCCTCCAGGTTAATTATCACTACAATCTTCACAGGTTCCTCGTCTTTCTCTTCAATAGTCACGTTATAGCATTCGAGTGTGTGGCTCAACTGAGTAGTCTAATTGGGTTGAATCAAATCCAAAGGATCCTGCGGTATCCTAAAGATCGCCGCTTTAACTTCTTGTAGCTCTTTGTCAATACAGTCAAACATATCTTTGAAGTTGAATGTCATTATGAACCCTTCGTGTAAAATATCCCATTCTCCTGTGCCATGGCGAATCTCTATGTCCAAGTACCAGTTCATCGGGATGACATCTAGGGTGCGACAAAACAAGTGCACCCATTCAGGTTGGGGCTTTGCTCCATAGGCCTTATCCCATTTGGCCAAGTGTGCACATGGATTATCCTTCTCATCATACTTTTCCATCACTCGTCGCTTCTGCTTCCCAAAGTGTGTTCTCATCATCCTCGTATACTTGTTCCAATCATCAAAACTACCCTTGTGTGTACCCCACCATCTCACAGGTGTAGCGCACAGTGCCCAGTCCAAATCCTGTAAGTGCTACTTCTCTGGTACTTTCCTTTCAAATGCATCCAAAAACACATCCACATCATTCAGGCCATCATAAGTGAGCATATTTCTTGCCTCTGGCGACATACAGTGCAGCGATCAGGTCATCATGTTACAACTCAACGTAGTTACTTTATATAGCCAATTCGACCAACACTCTAATTCTTCGTCTAAATCTAAGGTGTAGGAAATCTCGCGATCCCATGTAATTCATCCATCCACTGTCAAATTCACCCAATCTTGGTCTTGCCCTGATATCTTATATATACAGTCAAAATCGTCATCTCTTTCATAATCACGGACTGGTTCAATATAGCACGATCCTTTTGCAAGATCTAGGGGTACTATTACGCGAAGCGATTTCTTTTCAAATATCATCTTTCACTTCTTTAGTTTGATTACCCCGTTCATGTCAGTAGCCCAATCAATGCCAAGGAGCACAGGGTAGGGGTTTCTATCATCCACAATTTCTATTACTTCAAAATCAGCCAATGTGCTCGCGCCTTCAATATCTACAGTTACTCCCTGTAACCATCCCATGGGGATGATCTTCTACTGATTTGCCATCATTAGCTGAATTGGAGACCATTGTAGCACGGTTTTCCCCATCCACTCCTAAGTCTGCTTTGGAAAAATGTTCCTGTCTAACCCCAGATCCAAAATAACTTGATCCATTTCATATTCTCCTATCTATGTGGTAAGTCTCATCTCATGCCCTTTCCTTGCCTTATGCTTACCAATTTTCTGTACCACACGTAGTTCACCTGGAGTGTTTCTAGCACATCTATTTATAAGTGTTGGGTGAGGGATCCCCCAAGGGAACTTTTGGGGCTTAGATCCCATATTTTGGTCATAAATTGTATCTTTGATGTAAAGACTCCTTATTTTGTGGGCGTGGAGCACGTAGCTTGTAAATGAGTCATAGGGTTGTCCACCCTTAATTTTGTAATGTAATATCGACTATAGAGATCTACCCATGGTCTGTGGATCATGGGATTATATAAATAGAATGAGGCTCTAAGTTGTAGAGGAATCAATTGAAATGGAATGATCATGGAATAGAAGCATAGCGGAAGACCTAAGGGAAAAGTCGAGTCTTTGGGTCATAGAGTAGGAGTAGGCTTTGTAGCTGAGTGCACAGAGGCCTAGTAGTCTACAACTAAGTGCGCAGACCCCAGAAGATGAGTGGTTAGGGCGAGTTGAGACTATAACCATTGAAGCATTAATAAAGAGAAGTTTTACATCAATTCTATGTATTTATTTCCTGTTTTCTATATCGAATATATTGGGTATAAATTGCATTTTTGTTGTCTATATAGTGCGTGAACATCTATAACTGTGTAGATTAAGTGAATGTGAGTTAAAGTATCTGTTTACATGAAGTTGACTAACATCCATAAGAGGATAAGTAAGATACGCAATGTAACTTGGGGAAATAGCGCAGATCGCTTCCATAACAGTGCAAAAGCATCTCAGCCCCTGGTTAGGGCTACGCACAGGTGATTATAACAAATCACGAAGGTCTCACAGGTCAGAACAGTGTGTGAAGTAACATGTGCAAAGGTAGGCATAGTTGGACTAAATCGACCACTCAGACATCTCGAGGGTGTGGAATCTTGGTTCTAGCATCCCCCCATACTGTTTCAGGTGAGACTTTAGTTTGCGCTTCGCGAGCTGATGCTGAAAGGGCCAGTAGTGTATGGATTTGTTTGGCTAATTAATTCTGATTATGAATCAGGCCCTATGTTTCCGAGAAACCTAGTGTCTATTCAGAGCTGCTAATCCCACTAAGATGGGTATCTATCTTAGAAAAAAACAATTTAAATTAATTTGTGTTTTCCTTTATGAGAGATAGATGAGAGAGAAGTAGAGAGCACCAACCTCAGTCTTTCGCTTGGCTCCTTGTTTTCTCTCTCCTTTGATAGAGCTTTCGATACTCCTTTCTCACTTGTCCCGCTTCAAAGAACACCTATAGAGTCAAAGTAGCAAAATACCATCAAAGCATAGAGATCTATAACCATAAACAATATAGGATCAGATATACATTAACCATACACATGCATAAACAAATACAACATTTGCAGATATACAAGTATATGGAGGAAAACTCAAATAGCTTTATTGATAGAAGTAGTAGAAGAGAGGATTACAACCCAACTGTATAATCTAGTGCCATCCTCCCAGCATGAAAGTGCTCTTCACCTCATTAAAAGCTAGATCACCCAACAATATAATGCTTCACAGAGAAACCAACAACACTTCCTTACAAAATAAAAAATTCCAGCCTCTAGATCTCTAGGATGAGGGATCCATATATAGATATTTGCAGGGGGTGAGTTAGCTTCTGGGATTTTGATTAGTGTCATTTCACTGATAGTTCTTGGTTCCATTTGGATATTTCATGATCTCTTACTCATCCCTAGGTGAACTCAAAGAGGCAAGTGTCATATGAGCAGTTTCTAGAAGATTCTCTAAGTTTCCACCTAGTAAACTGCCTCTTCCATTTGTTTTCTCTCACTCATCCACCCTACAGAAGGGCTTTTCAGTATGCATCACACCCTCTATGTGTAAGAGGTGAGATGCATTGCACCCTTAGCATGGAGCAGTTTGTATGGTCCAGTTTTGACCAGTTCTGAGCAGTATTTCAGGGAGAACTTGTAGGAAATGATGTAATCAGTTGACCTTGAGCGTTTAGGGTATGAAACAACACTTTTAGGGGTTTAGAAGCCCTTATTTTATGGACATATGTGATTGGGGTTGTAGTGCCCAAATATGTCTATAACAATTGCCCCCTAAAGCATGAGGTTGTAACTCTTCTGATGTCAGGTGAAATGCTTTATCATGAGGATCTGAGGTTTTTCGAACTAGAAGGTGACCTATAATAAGATACAATACAATACATTATCTTCATAATATTTTCATGATCTAGCTGAGGTGAGCATTCCCATGGTCAGCTTTATAAAGTCATTTTCATGTAAATAGGACAGACAATCATCTGTGTGGTAGACTGATGATTCTGGTAGAGCCATCATCCTTTAGCTTGGATGATTATTTGTGCAGCTATAGAGTACATTTGATGTCTTTATTTTCCTGAATATATCACAACCTGGATGGATGAAACTATATCTGGGGTCTTCAAACTCATACAATCTTCTCCCAAAGTACAAGTCAATCCATGTGAAAAGATGTTCTGATGTTGAACATGGAAATATATCACCTGATTAGCAGCCAATGATGTAAGTTGTTAATAGGAATGAGAGGAATCACCGATAATGATAATGACCCTGAAGGTACTGCAGTACAATTCACATTGTGTGAATACATGAGTCGATGTCAAACACCACGTAAAATATTTCGGTCGAAGGCCATTGATGTAAACCTGTCGCCGGAAGTGAGAAGCTTTCCATTGAGGCATGCAAGCTTCAAAGTACTGAAAGGGTTGTTCCTAAGTCAACTTCTTGGATAATGAGCTAATGTCAACAAGAAGTGACCCATCCTAGTAGGGCCTTAATGAATCCCACATCTATGGCACGAAATGGAGCAAATGATTTTGTGGAGGTGAAAATGATCTAATGATACAAGTTTCAAGGTGGCGGTCATGAAAGAACGAAGTGTGAAGGTATTGAAGTGGATGAGGCATTAGCTGCGTTGGTGAATTCTCTGAGTGAGTTCTCTTGAACATATTGGTGACATTGAAATGGATTGCTAGCGTTAACCCAAAAAATGGATGGTACGGAGGACCAATGGTGATATGACCGGTGAATGGAATAACCCAACCTAACTCAATCATGGTGATGGAGTGAAAGTATCATGTTAAAGAGCGACCTACTATCAATGAAGTTCTTCAAGTTTTATTCCCAATTTTTCCCTAGTCATTGTTGACTAGTACCTCTTTATTTTTGTCAAGCTTGAGGAGGATAACATATTCTTGTTCTATAATTTTCCCTTTGGGAAAACTTGTCGCTATGTTTTAGCGAACTTAGCAATAGTGAAACTCACTCTTGTCCCGTATGGAAAAGATTTTGTCGCTGTTGTTTTAACAAGTCTAACGACAAAGATAAATCACTCCTTTTTAGTTTTAGAGAGTCTAAAAATAGACAGAAAGGAAACCCCAATAGTCCTTTTTCGTAGTATAATCCCTTAAGTCATAAAAAGTATAAAATAATATGAAAGGGATGACTTTTCCGATCATTTTAGCAAGCTAAAAAAGACAAGCACTGGATCTTTTTGTGTAATGATCCCTCAGGTCCAAAAATATTAAAATATAGAGGAGGGATGGCACTTCCAATCACTTTAACAAGCTGGAGAGGCCAATTTCTTGGCAATCTTTTTATATTTTACGAGTCTAAAAAGACTTAAAAGAGACTTGTTATTTCCAAACACTTTAACGAGCTCGAATGCTCAACAATCTTTTCATATTTAACAAGTTTGAAAATGGTTTAAAGAAAACTCATTATTTCCAAACACTTTAACGAGCTAGAATGCTTGACAATCCTTTCATATTTAATGAGTCTGAAAAGGGTTTAAAGGAGACTCGTTTTTTAGGAACGAGTGATATTTTTAGGTAGCAGCTAGTTCCAGGTAAGTTTGGAACATTTCAATCATGGCAGTGTAAAGAAGGTGGCTAACAGAATCACTCATCGTAGTTGTTCCTCAAAAGGGTAAACAATCAAGTGGAGGTGTATGATCAGCTAAAAATTGGAGGTGATGGTAAGAACATGACCAAGGCTCAAAAGCTAATAGCAATGTGATCACAAAGGTTATTTACTGAAAGGTGGGTTCATTTTTAATGAGCTTGAACTCTGGGGGAACATATGCTCATTGCTAGGTTTATTTTTTAACGAGCTTGAACTTCGTGTAAACCTACTTGTGCCAGTCATATAATAAGGATGTCTCTCATTGGTAGGCTCATATTTTAGGGAGCTTGCCCCATGCAAAACTTTGCTCTGGAGCCTTTTGTATGAAAGCTAGGATCGACCAACTACTGTCCTAAGGGTTAAAGAACTAGTGGGGTTAGGTAGGAAAACTGTTCCTTTAATTTGCCGGTGCCATTTGGCCCTTGCAAAAGTGAACGGTTAACCAGACCAATCACCTAACTTAAGTAGTTGAAGTTAGTAAAAAAATCTGGGGTTAGAGTTACGCTAGTCACTTTTCACTTGCATAAAAAAGGTTTGCATGCCCCGAGGTATAAAGAAAAGCAAAGTTTCCAGGTTACCATATGGAAGTTCTTGCATTAGAAAGATTGTTTCATCTGCGGAGCCGACAAAACACTTCTTCAACTCTGTCCATTGAAATAGACAAGGGTGAATGGTGTGAGCTTTCAATCACATAACCTTCAACGAGGAAATTCTATTCTATACTGATCCCATTTTCCTAACCGGAAGGGTGTGTCAGATTGGTCATATATCCTACGAGGAAACCTCTTTTATTTGGGGTTTTCCTGCCGAAGTAGTCCAAGGCACGTGCCCCCTGGGTTTAGTCACATTCACCGAATCACTCGTGATCATCAAGTGGACGGACTGGAGGTTGATGAGACATTCCTTGTGCAAAAAGACGAGTTAGGAATGGCATTTGACTAGTAGCCATGTTTGAACCAGAGAATGAAAGCTGGTCTACGAGCTAGACCATTCTGCCTTCATACGGGAAACACATCACCCGAAAGAGTGAGGAAACAATAGCTCCCATGCTGTAAATTTAGTCACACACAAGGAGTAGATTGTAATCTAGAGGCACTTGGACTACCATCACATTCAGATAAATGGTTTTCCTTGTCAAAGCTATAGGCAAATTTGGAAGGATCCCAAATGGTCGACTGGTTCCTTTATTAAAGCTTGACAGATTTCGAATCTCAGGTAGAAGCAATGGCGAACCAAGCGCTTTCCAAGCAGTTGAGGAAAGGATACTCATGGAAGCCCCTTCATCTATGATAGTGCTAGCCATGATCATTCTGTAAGATTCTACTATGATCTGGAATGGCACATTAGATGGTAGGCGGGGTCTCGCTAGTAGATTCCAATCAAAGGAAACGACTAGATTGCTTGGAGGAGGGACTGAATAAACAGCTAGATGAATCTCTTGAACTAAGGAACTTCCCTCCTATGGTAAATGAATGGGTAGATTGCCCCAATGTTCATTGGATTCCGTGTTAAAAAAAATAATTTGAATGGTGTTGTTCTCATTCTCTTTGGAGACTGTATCATCTGAAGATGGACCTTCTGAAGACAAGACTGGGTCGAATGCTGTCTCGAACTATTGACATTGGTCCAATGTGGACTCAGAGGGTCTATCTTCAATGATAGATGTTTTGACCGACAATAGAGGTATGTCAGTTAGATTTTCAACTAGCGATGGACTTGGCAAGAGTTTCTTATATCCGGGTGGAAGCCGCTGCGGTGAAGCAGGATGGTTATCCAAGACTCTTTTAGCTTCATCCAGGAAGGGAAAATGGTGGAGGGCATGATCACCTTCACACAGCCTACAAGGAAATCCAGATCTTCCTTTCTTTCCATTGACTTCATTTTCACTAGTTGATGGTGTACTCTCAACATGATCATCAGAGGTTGAAGACACCGGATTGTGCAAGTGGGGAGACTAGTCCCTCAGGATCCGCAAGATGCAAGGACAATATCGATGATAGTGGCCTCCTTTGCAAATGACACATGGATATTTATGTTTGGAAGGTGCAGTGTGTGGTTCACCAAATGATGCTTGGTTGCTCCCTTTCATTGTTGGCTTCTTCTTCTTCTTCTCCTTCCCTTTCTTCTTCTTCTCAGTTACTTGGTTATTAGTGTTACTAGCTTCACCAAGTGAAGAGGAAGAAGGAGAGGGAGAAACAAATGAAGTAGAAGGTGGGGGAGAAACTTCAGTATCATCTGGTTGCTAATTTTATTGCTGAGGAATTATGGTGTTTTGAACGACAGAGGTCAAGAATAGCCATACCGGAAGGCCAATTGTGAGTCCTAGAAGGGACAATGTAGCCATGTATGGAGCACCAATATCTCCCCATGAGGAGAAAGGACTAGGATTCCCCCCAAGGGGAAATCCTTGATTGGTGGACTCCATTTTCTCAACCTAAGACCAATGAGGGAATAGTGATGTTATTCCGATTAAAATAAATTTTATGACACTTTGACACAATTTTATTTTTCAATTTTTAAGAGTCAAGAAAAAGCTAAATATGACTCTAGTAACCTTCGATTCTTAATGAGCCTGAAGTGACAAGTGCTCAGATGGACCTTTTCTTTTAAGGAGTCCGAAAAGGAACGAAAGTGAATAATTTGGAAATCTAGACAAAGGGATTACCAAACCAATCGCAAAACTTCAATATACTTTTACATGGCAGTCAATCTTCCTGAATGTTGTGTTCAGTGCATTGCGATTGATAGGGCAGTAGACACGGCTTCCTAAGGATAAAGGATATCAGCCTATTGTGGTCTCCTAATATATACTCGACGGTACGTGGGAGCACAAGTCTGTACTAGCACTTTTCATATCAAAGAGGAGGAATCACCCAACCTACGATGAAAACGATAGTTACCAGGCTTTACGATGCTAGAATACGTCTCTAGCCTAGACTTCTAGATGTTGTGCGTTAGGTTCCAAAGAAATTTTATGTTCATTAAGGTTTATTTTACAGTTGATCTTTCTTAAGAAGTTTTTCTTTCAAGGTTCACTGTGTGATGTAGATATATAATTCCTAAATATGCAATCTAAGATGATAAACAATCGTTTATTTTCTTTTAGCAATGAAAATCCTAGCTACTAGGGAAAGAAAAGTAAAATTCTTTCAACATATTGTAGAGATCACACACTAAATGCCCTTTTCCTAAATCAATTTCCGCATGCAGTCTAAACAAAAATGCACATGCATGTATTTGTTTTTCAGTTTCCTTTGTCATGCGGAAAGAGTTATTTTTGCGGACAAACCTAACCTCCCTAGGAGTCTAAGACTCTCTAGTGACAAACAA